>CM059217.1:31191898-31204398 GCA_030347435.1 Clarias fuscus | reverse complement strand
GACCGTCTGCGTCCGTTCTCGCCGCACCATGACTGAGAAACGCGTCCAGTGAGTCAAGCATGAGAGTGCACGGCTGATCGATCTCCGGCTCGGCGTCCGTCTCCCCCCGGCGCCGTCCAGAAACGTGACAGTGGCGGCGGATTTTTATGTCTTTAGCTGCCTTTACAATTAGGTCCGTGATGAATTACCTTTTCAGCTCTTGAAGTGCTGTACAGCCGAGGAGGCCTCGGAGCTGAAGCGGTGCCTGGCACAATCAGCCCACTGTTCGGCCGGGCTGTTCCCAGGAAACCACACAGCATGCGGCATTGTGTGCATCTTGCTTTGCTGGCTGACCACGTTGCCTGGCTTTAGCCGCAGCAGCACGGCGCCTAATGAGAGCCGGATCGCACCGAGTGACCGGAGCGCTGCGTGGACCTCCTGCACATTCACAGGGCAAAGGTAGTAGCGTATAAATAAAGTCAGATAGTGATGAGAGAAAACAGAAAGGAAAGAGGAGGGGACGGGTGGGGGAGTGGGAGCTTGTCGAGGGGCACTCGTCGGTGCCAGCTAATAACCCCGAGCATGGAGAGAGCACGCCGGTTATGTTAAGCTTCTTCCCAATTAAAGAAAAGAGGAAGGAAAAACGGGTTAGAACCGGATCCGAGCTGGTCCTAGCTGGTTCTCCTCAGCACGCCTGCTCTATCTGCCCTGGTGGGAAGACGGAGCTCGGGCGCTTTAGACGGGAGGTCAAGAGCAAACCGGGGCTTTAGGAGAGGGTCGGGGGGGGAGCGTGGGGGTGGGGAGGGGGGGTTAGGAAAGCGGACAATGGATGAAGTTTAACGGGAAACACACGCCACTTTCACACACGGTGGCTTTCACGGCTGCCCGGACCTCCGGCAGGTTCCTCCTTAGACATCAGCGGGGGTCCGAGACTCAAAGACCGGCCTGAGAGACAGCAGGAAGAAAAACAAGCCGTCAGCTGGGCTTTCACTTCCACGCCGTCGGGATTTGAGCTCCATCTCGCAGCAGGAACAGGGAATTCAACCCAGAGCTGATGCAGACACGTCTTATTATAAAGATTTACGTCTTTTTAATTGTTGTTACAATGACATGCATTTCTAAAGATTTTAGTTCCTCTCTCGTCTCTGCTGATCCTTAGAAACAGGCCTGGGAACAAAAAAATATATAACTAATAGAACTAATATAACGAATTATGACATCAGGGACGCTGGTTATGTCTGTATTTCTGTCTGGATCTCTAGCCACTGAGACTCTGAGGGTGTAATACCACTCTGTGTGTGATGATTTCTGTTTCTAATTGGTCTACTCACTGTGTACGAGCCACTTCCTCATGCTGCGTCACATGGCGGTGTGTAAAACGACATCTTTATGATGTCTCAGTGACGATGACAGTAACGTCATTATACGCACTCGTTTTCGTCTCTTGTGACGTTTCTGATCTAATGACTCCCGGCGACCGGAGTCCTGGAGTTCCTCGATGACGTGCGTTCTCTCTCCTCTCTTCCCCGCAGAGATCTGTGAGGAGCGGGAATCCTCTGGGAGATCTCTGCGGAAGCTTCTGGAACATCTGCAGCCTCTGGAATAACTCGCCATCGTCATGGAGCCGGGGTCGACCGAGATGAACGCGCTTCCTAACGGGAAAGGGCACGAAGGCGGATCCGAGACGACAGCCACGCCCACCTCGCCCAAAACCCAATCGGACGTCACGGCTCAGTGAGTGAACCCCACCGACACCGTGTTTCTATTCTGTGTGTGTGTGTGTGTGTGTGTGTGTGTGTGTGGACGGAGGGCGTCTTTGCTGAAGCAGAAAAGTTTCAGAAAGTCATTTTTAGCACTTTTGAAAGTGATTTGACTCAATTTCATACCAATTTCTCTTTGTGTGTAAGAGATGTCTATTAATTAAAAACAGATTATCAATTAGCTTTAACCTGCATGACTTTCTGGCATCTCGCCATCCTAATGCACAGATGAAGGACAAAAGCCATTTCTTTAGACTCAACCTGGCAAAGTAAAGAAATTTTAGCATCTAAATGGACAAAGCAGGAAGTAGAGGAGTTAGCATCTGTGTTTGAACGTTTTCCCCGTGATGACGTGTCGTTTTTCTAGAAGCGTGTGAACCGGGCCTGTGTGTGTTTGTGGTGTCTTACAGCCGGCCTGCAGCCGCGTCGCCTGAACGAGGTGAAACCCAAAGTGCATCTTGCTGATAGTCATCACCGTCATATCGCACGTCACGGATCGGAGACAAACGCTCGCTTAGCACAATGTCATGCCTTTTGTTGATGCGTCGAAACAAGTGCATGTGACAGTTTGTGGATGGATCTGAGTGTGTGTGTGTGTGTGTGTGTGTGTGTGTGTGTGTGTGTGTGTGTGTATGTGTGTGTGTGTGGGAAAGAGAGAGAGAGATGGAGAGCAAGAGCAAGTGTGTATGTGTGATTGCTTCACATGTTCAAAGCAGAAGTGAGGCCTTTGTCCAAACACTGCTCCTAACCCTTGGCCCCGTCCCAGCATGCACAGGTTTACACAGACTCAAGACGACCACGCACACACACACACACACACACACACACACACATAGGTTTTCACGTGCAATAAAAAAAAATTGTGTTGTTTCCTTTGCTAAGGGTCTCTCTGCATGTGTGTGTGTGTGTGTGTGTGTGTGTGTGTGTGTGTGTGTGTTTTCTTCTCTGCGCTATCAATGGATGCCGAATCTTCCTCGCTCAATGCTCTGCCTTGTAGGGAACTCGTACCTAATAGTACAGAGAATTCCAGGTAAGGAGATTAGCTTGTTTTTTTGTTCTTTTCTAGTGTGTGTGTGTGTGTGTGTGTGTGTGTGTGTGTGTGTGATGTGTTGGGACGGGAATCACCAGTCACCTCCTGATACAAGATTATTATCCCGATACCATGGAAATTCTATATGATTCTATAAGTATCATGATTTTTTTTTATATTAAATTTTTTCCCCCAATTTTAAACCTTTAAAAAAGTTTATTGATTAGTTAAATGTCGCGCGTTCATTCTAACATGAATTTTCTTACTTAAAACTACAAACTAACCAAAAATACAAGAGTTTGACATTTAACTTCGAATGAAATGAAATATAAAGCTTCGTTATTACTGCGCAGCGCGCATCTCTCTCCTCCGCCATAATTATTATTTCAAAACAAATTTAGGTAATAATTCTCTCCTACCGCACGGGATGAAAATGTGTGAACAGTTCAGAGTGCGCCACCTGCAGGATGATAAAGAAATTGCGACATTTTACCGCTCTAACGCCTCCAAAGTTTCAAAAATCAACTGAACAGTGAGCGCGCGGATAAGCCGGGCGCGGGACGTCTAACGCACGTGATTTTGCACTGATTAGCGCTTGCGGTGTTGTGAGACTGGTGTAAGTGTGTGTAATGAGGGCGGTCGAGACACAGAGTTTGGGACAAAAGGCAGATTGGCGGCTTTTAACGCACGTGATTTTTCATAATGTAACGCCATAAAAATGTGTTTCTGTTGACACTCGGACGTTTCTGCGCTCAACACAGAATCGTTTATATCTGAGGCTGATCGCCTGATCACCGGTCACAAAACTCTGACCAATCAAACTGAGAACCAGACGATTCTGCTGACTGGCCGATCTCTATTATAAATGTTAAAAATAGTTTTTAGTAAATCGATTTTGGAGTCAGTGTGGCGAAACGTGAATCACACATAAAAGAATCGCGACTCGTAACTGAATCGATCCCCTCACTCCCACTTATTTGATACAATCTATATGAATCTACTGTATATGAATCTATATGAATCTACTGTATATGAATCTATATGAATTTACTGTATATGAATCTATATGAATCTATATGAATCTACTGTATATGAATCTATATGAATTTACTGTATATGAATCTATATGAATCTATATGACTGTATGTGAATGTAGCGATGTGTAAACACCGTGCTGTGATGTAGCTACAGTAGTTCATACACACACGCACACACACACACACACACGGGTCTCACACAGAGTAAACTTGATTAAGTGTCGTGTGTGATTTCAGTCCCAGCAGAGCTACAAGAGACACCGAAGCCACCCTGGCCGAGAACTCCGAGTTCCTCTCCAATGGCGACGAAAAGAAGCCGCCGCGCTTCACAGACGCAAGTTACTTCACTCACTTTCACTCGGATTAACTCGATTTCTTATTGATCTACACATCTGATTAACACCTGTCACTGTCATTGTTGAATTCTGGATTTTCTTGGCTCTTGACTATTTATTTATTTACCACAGGCCTCACAGCTCCACTGCAGTGTGTGTTAACACTCCACAAAATTCAATTCAGTTCCATTTTATTTCTATAGCGCTTTTAACAATTGTCATTGTCGTTAAGCAGCATAAAAATATATTATTATTTCATGTTTAAATACCCCTCACATACTTCTGTTTTTTTTTTTTCACTCCTCCCATAAATACACCATTTCAGGTGTTTATGTAAATGAGCTACTTCTAAGCCACACCCCTTCAGAGAACAGCAGAGCTGAGTAACAAGCTGTGGGCGGGGTTTCCTCTTCTCATCTTATGAGGTCATATTAAGAGGAAAAGCTCCTAAAATTAAGAGGATTGGTTTGGTTAAACTTCAGGGCAGGAAAGAAAAAAAGGACACACGCATCTAAAAAGGCAATTTTGTATAACAGGTGCACTCGTTGTTTTTTTTATACTAGCAGGAGACTAGAGGAGAGTTTACATACGATGACATTTTGCATAAAAAGATGTTTATGTAACTGACATTTATACAATAGAAATTATACATTATATACAGTACTGTGCAGAAGTCTTAAGCGACTTGTGTATTTATTTATTTATTTATTTATTTGGTAAAAGAAACCTCTAATACAGCGGTACCTCGGCATACGAATCCGTTCCCGAGGCGAGTGCTTAAGGGGAAATATTGCATTTTCCCATAAGACATAATGTGAATATTATACAGATACCAATACAGTGGAACCTCGGATTGCGAGTAACTCGTTTTACGAGTGTTCCGCAAGACGAGCAACGATTTTTTATCAATTTTGACTTGAAAAACAAGCATGTCTTGGTTTACGAGTGCCAAGTTGACACCGACACACACAGACCGACACACACACACACTCTCTCGCCTTTACACACCCCCTCCCTGGCTTCACACAGACGCACACACTCTGCTCTACACAAAAACTCTGCTCTGTCGCAATTCTTTTCCAAGGTAAGGTGCTGGTTCATTTGTTTTGTTTTGTTTTTACAGCAGTGATTCCATGAAAACACAAACAATTATTTGTGTTTTCATTATTTCTTATGGGAAGATTTTATTTGGTTTACAAGTGTTTTGGAATACGAGCCCGCTTCCGGAACAAATTATGCTGGTAATCCAAGGTTCCACTGTATTATCATTACCAATATTACTGATGTCCAACACTATACATTATTTATATATAAAAACAATCTTAATCATTTAAGAAAGACTTGAACCTCAGACTATATTTTAAGTAAAGGGTCATCTCACCAAATATTGACTTTGTTTCGTTAATTGCTGTTTAATGTTTTTTTTACAGTATTTTTAAATGTATTTAAAGATTTAAGCAACGGTTATTTTCATGTGCTTAAGACTTGTGCACAGTACTGTAACATATTAACTTTAGGAAATAAAAAAGATCTTTGTACATGAACTGTACTGTATGTGTTATAAAAGAAGTCAAATCTCATAAAACTTCAAAAAAGCTTCCTCTCATCACTCTGATGATGATTATTTTCCCATCACTGCTTAACACACATCATGTAATTCCTCATGTTTTTGTTGTTGTTATAAATGCTCTGTGTTATAATTGTCTTTTTTGTTTTTTATCAGTTTGAAGGAAAGACTTCGTTTGGAATGTCCGTCTTCAACCTGGGAAACGCCATCATGGGGAGCGGAATCCTGGGACTGGCGTACGCCATGGCTAACACCGGCATCGTCATGTTTCTGTGAGTCACACGTGTGTATGAACGTTTAGCTGATGATGGAACAGAAACACAGCTCGCGATCTCACACTGTCAGGTCTCGGTGATTTACCGCGTGCTCCTTTATTATCCTAAGTCCTTCACACGCGCCTGTAGACGATGATGCACAGCGTTTATTATCACTCCGGGGTCGTGAGCACGGCATGCCTCATTGCCTTTGTTGTAAACCGTATGAGACTGGATGACTGACCGGATTGTTCAATATTAGTTCTAACAAGTGAACAGTGGAGTGCCGGCGTAAATCTGTTAATAATTCTGTCACCGCGTCGGTAAAACGAAGCAATTAAGTACCGATGAAGCGGACTCGACGTCCTGCCGAAGGGCACGGGGTAAAGGAGGGGGAACGAAATAATCTGCTGTGTTATTTTAATGTCACGAGAAAATGCTTGATGCAGAGCAGAGGGATTATGATGTGGAGGTTATATAAGTGCACACACTCACACCGCGGGGCCTGAGACACATCGCTGAGCTACAGACGTGCTTCAGGGACTTAGTGACACTATCAGTGATTGTACATGTTTATAAAGTGTTGTAATGTGAAATCGCTAAAGATTGTACTGTAAGTGACCTCATCAGGATCATATAAAAAAGCTTAACATTTATTAAAAAAATCCATTTAGGAATAAAATGTGTACCTGAACGTACAGTATGTATTAGGAGAGTCTTAATGCTGTATATATTTGTCTGTACATTGGGTCAGAACTCGCTCTTTCAATGATATCTTTACATTACATACAATGGAGGATCAGAAACCCGTCTCAGTAAAAATCCTATCTGTCTGTATGTCTGTATGTCCGTCCAGCCAGATTTTGTCACAGCATCACGCAAAACTGTCTGGACAGAATTGACTGAATCTCCTGCAGCACTCAGATCTCTGCCTGAAGTTTAACCTGCACCATCAGTGAAATCTAAATTTTGAGTAAAAGTGATGTTATAAACAGTTATGTGTGGGATTTAATAATCTACTTTAAAATAAGCTACTAATGCGAAATACTGTCTCAATGTAAACAAACACCTGCAGCAATAGATATTAATTAGAAAAGCTAAAGTGAATATTTTTACTGGGATTAGTTCATAATTTACTGCAGCTATCAGTTTTCAGAGTAAATGATTAACTTTTAGGGTCGTCCCGACGCAACCAGCTTGATCTGCTATTATCTTCACAGTTATCGGTCGTCATTAAAGTTAAAGGCTAAACAAGGTAAATTCACCTTTTACCCGAAAGTAAGCTTGAGGTTTCCATTTCTTCTGGAACTTGGTCAAGGTCGTGGCTCAACGTAGCACGAGAATGTGACCTTGCAAAAATCCCTTGTTTTTTTATTTTTTTTATTTTAGCCCCACTGTTTATTTGCTGTGGAGGTAGCGTAGCCGCCCGGCCGGGTTCAGTTGTCCTGCCAGCGAGCGGGCCGTAAGTCCCTGCTAATGCCGTTTTTATGAGGAAATTCAAATGGATTGCGGGATTTGTTTTTCCAAATGACCTTCGGCATTCGCTGGGGCGTCTGGGAGACCTGCGTCCCGGCCAACTCACGTAGCCTAAAATCTAGGATATACTGCCATGCTTACTCTTTGGTTAGATTTGCTCAGGACAGTGACAGATGACAGATCTTTGCGTCAATCCTGAAAGTCAAGAAAAGGCCAAGTTGCATCTAAAGCGCTGTTGTTTTTTAAAGGGTAGAAGTTTCCGCAATTGTTAAGAAACTCACTTTAAAAGTCACAGCATGACTGTTAACAATATAATAACTTAACACATCTCACACCCGAGTGATTAAACCTCCCACTTAACAGCGAACTGAAAGAAAAGACCATGGTGATGTAGAAACATGTTCGGGTTGAGACAGAGCCAAGTAAGAGACCTTTCTGGAGAGTAGAGAGAGAAAGAAAAAAAACATTCTGTAGTATGAATGTACAATAAAACACTTTTAAAAAGCTGAATAATAAGATGAACCCTGATTGAAGGACTATACAGTATGTAAGTCTGTTATCTGTTCTGTCTGTCTGTCTGATTGTCTGATTGTCAGACAGCAGCCTTGGCGTGAACTGTACATGGAGCTGGAGAGCTTCATGCAGAAACAGCGACTGGATGACGACACTCACACAGATGGAAGCTTGACGCTGGGTCTCTAAGCAGTAAAAGCCAGCAGATTTTCCTTGGCATTTAAGAGCGTTGAATTATGCAGAACCAGGCTGGTGGGGACGGTTGCGGAGACAAGACGTGAACCCGTGATTAATGTGTAAAAAAAAATCTGCTGGTATTTTGGAGAGTTATTAGCGGCGATTTTGTCTTTTTGGAGAATGAGGAAGCGAGGTCGAGGTGGTGCGGTTGCTCGCCTCGTTGACATTCAGTCTGAGTCACAGCAGTGCATCTCCTGCGGGGACGGAGCTCCTGGACATTACTCTCACGACTCGCTCTATTACACAGCACGACTCCTGATCCTGACGTGCAGCACTGCGTGATGAAGTAAAGGAACGCTCTGAACCGGAACCGCTTGGTCACTAGATGACTACGATACAGCAGGTATCAATATTCTCTGGATAACTGAAAATGCATCTGTTTATCGTAGAGCATATTGGGAGAAAATGACTGATGGTGGACCACCATGACATGTCACACCCACGTGAGATCATGCATCAAGTAAAATCTACAGCATCTTCCAGTCGGATTTATGATCAAAATATAATGTCTGTTCCATCCGTTTATTCATTATCTGTACCGCATATAGTGGATGTGGATGAGGAACCCAAACCCAAGAGGAATCTCTTCAAGCGCAGGAAGAACATGCAATCTCCACAGACCGAAGGAGATTCGAACCCCTAACCCTGCAGGTGCGAGACGAGCAATAAGGCACCAACGCATGACATGTTTTACTTTGGGTTATTTCTGCTGCTCGTTTTTATCCTGGGTAAAAGGCAACGTTATCTTTTCTGACTTTATTAATACGGTGAACCGAAGTGCTAATCTGCCCTCCTCCTCATACTTTAGCTCGCAGATCTACATGATAAGTGCTGTGATTGACCGGAGAGAGAAAGATTATGCCCCTCCCCCCATAAAACACACCCATTTTCCCTCTCGTGCCTCCACAACCCAAATTCTGGAACGTTTTGGGACGTTTTTTTTTATTATTATTATTATTATTTGAATAAAATGAAAACTAAAAGACTTTCAGATCACATGAGCCAATATGTTACTCACAATAGAACATGGACAACATGACAAATGTTTAAGCGGGGAACTTTGACACTTTCATGCACATCTGGGCATTGAGGTTATGAGTTTCTGGAGTTTTGCTGTTGGAATTTGGTCCCATCCTTGCCTGAAGTGTCCAAGATCGTCTTTGACGTATTTTTAATGATGTAGTTTAATGAAGCACCAAATGTTCTCTATAGGTGAAAGATGTGCACCAGTTCACACCCGGACTCTTCTACTACGGGCCCATGCTGTTGTAATAGCTGCAGAACCTTGTTTTGCATTGTCCTGCTGAGATACACAAGGCCTTCCCTGAAATAGACATCATCTAAAACCTTTATATACCTCTATATAACACGCAAGCTGCCCACATCGTATGCACTTATGCCCCCCCCCCCCCCACCCCCACCATCAGAGGTGCTGGCTTTTGAACTGAATTGTGATAACAAACTGGAAGGTCTCCCTCCAAGAACAATGTCAGATTTGGACTCGTCTGACCATAGAACTCCTCTCCACTTTAAAACAGTCTATTTTATATGAGCCTCGGCCCACAGGACATGACGCCGCCTCTGGTCCATGTTCACATGGCTTTCTTCATGATAGAGCTTTAGTTTGCATCTGCAGATGGCACGGCGGATTGTGTTCCCCGACAGTGGTTTCTGGAGGTATTCCTGGGCCCATTTATTAACGTCAGTGATGAGTGATGCAGTGGCGTCTGAGGGTCCGAAGACCGCAGCGATTTCTCTAACAGAGGTCTTCGTCCTTGTCCCTTACGCACAGAGATTTCTCCCGTTTCTCTGAATCTTTTGATGTTATGCACTGTAGATGATGATGAACCTTTGCAAGTTGATTCTGAGGAATGATGTTTTTAAAGCATTCCATAATGTCTTTTTTCACGCACTCTCTCACAGATTGGAGAGGCTCTGCCCATCTTTACTTCTGAGAGACTCCGCCTCTCTAAGACGTCCCTTTTTATAGCTAATCACGTTACAGACCTGATGTCAATTAATGTGGAGGAACCTTTTCAAAATGTCTTGCTTTTTCACCCCTTTGTTGCCCGCGTGCCAACTTTTGCTTGAAAACAGATGGCTGTGATATTCGGACTGCTTTCTCTGGTGTATGTGTTATTACTCTTATTGTCATTGTGAAGCATCTTTGAGTTATTAAACTGCTACATACATATAGTACAATCTATTTCCCTTGATAACACTGAACAGCACAAATAATACAATTATGAAATGTTTGCCATTATTACAGTAAGTCGTTCCCAGAAGGCTGACGGAGATCCACATGGACATACTGTAAGGTGTTTGAGATGTTGTGGCAGTTCAGACCCAGTTATCTAGTGCTGGTGTTCAGGATTTAGACTAATTGTTATAGCAGCGGCTAATAAGGAACAAAGTGGCGACTCGCCTCCAGTAGCTTTTATTCCTGATTAGCCAGGCAAGAAACAGAACAGAACTGAACTGTCCCCGGAAAGCGTTCACTTGGACAGGGCCGTCCCTCCTGACTCCCGCACTCTCAGACCGACAGTCTCATTCGTAAAAAGAAGAAGAAGAAGAAGAAGAAGAAGAAAAACAGCGCAGAGTTGAAACGGGGGTGAAGGACGTGCTTGGCAGAATGTTCGTCAACCGCGACTCCTGCCAAAGTCGCCAAAGCTTTCTGTAACTGTACAGCACATAAAGACTGAGAGAATAAAAGAGGGAGACAAAGGACGAGAGAGATAATGATTAAGAGAGAGAGAGAGAGTCGTATTCGTAAGCAGGAAAAGAAGGAAGCTGTGCTTCAGCCCTCCAGCTAGAGTATCTTGTCCAGATGTACAGTAGACAGCTGGAGTCTGGAGAATGGTGCGATATGTTTAGGATACACGCCTGTCATCCTATAAACACTTTCGCTCCGCCTGGTTTTCCTATTAAAGCCTGTAAAAAAGGCTTCCAGTTATTTTTATGTCATTAACAGCACGACATCAGTCAGATATGAGACAGTATGTATATATATATATATATATATAATATGTATTAAAGCAGCTGGTCTCGTGTCTCGTGGTTATGTTTTGTATGTTTTTATCTTATACATATGACGAAAGTCAAAGTGGGACTTTTGATGGTATAATAACAAGACAGTTCTGAGAGTAAACACTCCCTTTAGTTCTCTATATAATCCTCTGCTACACTACTGCACTTATCCCAGCGTCTCACTAGTGCTTGGACACCATCAAGGTAGAGACACGAATGCAACGTATGAAACGCTGGCCTCCCCGGAACTCCTTACTGGCCCAAACATCAGGACTGTACGGGGGACGTGGCGGTAACTCCCAGCTGAGGTCCTGTAACGTGCAAGTGGTGTTGGTGAACGAGTGTGTGTAGAGTTCACCCAGTTTGTGATGTGGATCAGCATGGCCGAGTACTGTGCTTCACTCGTATGACTGTGTACCCAACGTACACCTGATGTAGGTATAATAATAAAGTACTGCAGGCCGGTCTACTTCAACAGGGTTCTGTATCCCTATAATGTTGACCAATTCCTCATTAATGAAATTAATATGCAGTTCGGGATTTTCTACTCAAAAATGTCGAATAAAGATTAGAGTTGATGCAAATGCATTGGTTTAGCCTTTGTTGTGTGAGTTAAGCAGCATAAAGTTCACTTTAGGAACTATGACTGTGGGTAAATACAGCAAATACCACATAAATCAGTGTAATAACAGCTTCAGGTAAAGTCTTATAAAGGTCTGTCTCGGATACTCAAACTAATAATCACGCGTTCTCATAATTATGAGTTATTTCTGCTGTCAAGTTGATTTTGCTCACATTTTATTTAATGCAATTCTAATTGACATATATATATAGTTTCCGCCCCTTACTTTGCATAAGTGATTATTAGCACGTCAGGGGCTTAAAGTGTGTGTGTGTGTTTGTGTCGGGGGGTAACCAGGCAGCGGTCAGGATAAAGGTAGACGCGAACAAAAGAGAGCAGGAACAAAGACAAGATTAGGAAATGCGCGGCTTGGTAATGCATACAAACATGTAATACTGTGTGTGGGAACACGTGAGGCATAAACACACGCACACACACACACACACACAAACAAACAGGCGATCCTCATTAAACTCCCACAGCAACCGGGAGACGAGGACGCAGGGCACCGAGCAGCGTTTTCCCTCTGCAGAGAGAATTTAATGTTTTATATAAGGACTATTAGGACAGGGTGCAAATCCATCACAGAGCACACACACACACACACACACACACACACTTACATTCACACACTATGGGCAATCTGGGAACGGCAGTTAATCC
>CM059217.1:31059398-31184398 GCA_030347435.1 Clarias fuscus | reverse complement strand
GAGACAGGACTGGAGACTGGAGAGACAGGAGACTAGAGACAGGAGACTAGAGACAGGACTGGAGACACAGGACAAGAGATGGAACAGGCTGGGTTAGTGGTTAGTTGGGTTAGTAGCTACATGGAATGCTGGGGGCACTGGATGCTGACCTAACCAGGTTAGTATCTAATGGAGTTAGTGGCTAACCGGGTTAGTACTGACCTAATGGTGGGGAACTGAATACAAAAGGAAAGGCACACATGAGGCTATTCCAAACTAGGGGCTAACCCTACTAGCAATCACGGCCTAGTAGCGGCTAACCCTGCTAGCGGCTAGGCCCACATGTGGCTACACAAAACTAAACAGACAAAGAATTAAACCAGAAGACAGAACAGTACTTACACTGTACACAGGAGGAGACAGCCTAGCTAAACATGAAACAGGACAGCTCCATGAATCCATCAACACAAGGAACATAAGGAGAACAAACAGTAGATCCCTAGACAAACAAAGGTAAAACAATATAACTAAAATATAAACTTAAACAAACAAAAAGGAATGCCCACATGACGGTAGTTACAAAGACAAACAAACATAACAAACAGAAACAGACAAACAGAAACAGCGAACTGGAGTATGGAATGGAGTCGTGGGAGATCATGGCTTTGTTTGACAGGTGGGCGTGACCTGGCGTGCCGTGACGTGCTCGGTTTCTGTTTGAGGTGTCGCAGGACGCAGGCTGTGTGCAGGAACAGACGCAGTGCAGGACTGATCAAATATTTCAGTGTGAAACAAAATAGCAGAGACACAGGAGAGACACAGCAGAGACACAGGAGAGACACAGGAGAGACACAGGAGAGACACAGGAGAGACATAGCAGAGAGACAGGAGAGACACAGCAGAGACACGGGAAAGACACAGCAGAGACACCGGAGAGACACAGCAGAGACACGGGAGAGACACGGGAGAGACACAGCAGAGACACAGCAGAGGCACAGCAGTCATGGAGGAGACGAAGCTGATTGTGAAAACTTGCACAGATACAGAACAGTTTCAGTTGTTTATCCCGCAAACGGCTACGTCATGTCTGAGCTAAATGTTATCCGCTCATCATCTGTACCACTTCATCCTGTATTCAGGGTCACGGGAGGACGTGAGCCTGTCCCAGGAGACTTTGGGCACGAGGCAGGGTACACTCTGGACAGGGTGCTAGTCCATCACATGCTAACTCATGCAAACTCCACCCACACAGACACCGAGGCGAGAGCTAATACTCTGCAAGAAAATTGTCTTAGCAAACAAAGCAGTTTCGTCTTACGAGCGAACGAACCGAACGGAGGCTAAGTTGCGTGTTCACCTGGGAGCCGCTGTTTGTGTTTTGTGCAATATTTAGTGAAAACATGACTCCATGGGTAGCAAGAAGAAAAGGGAGCCGCTTTCAGTTTGGTTCTTAAAGCAGCCGGTGCCGAGAGGAATCATAAATGAATGTTAAGTGAGGTTTAATGTCGATTTATTTAATATTTTACTTCCCTTTTATAAATGTTTTGATTCTTTTTCTATGCAAAATATGATTATAGTGTTGGAAATTGGTAATATTGGTGTTATTTTTGGGAGGCTGGAACGGATTATCTGCATTTACATTATTTCCTATGGCACAACGCGTCTCACAATACGACATTTCACCTTAAGAACTCGCCTCTGGATCGGATTAAACTCGCCTGCCGAGGAATCGCTGTATATAATAATAATAATAATAATAATAATAATGTTAGCTGTTCATTCAGCTCGTGTCCTTCTGATCAGCTGTTCCACTCAGTCCTGCTCCAGTTCCTCCAGAAGGTTCCTGTCTAACGTCCAGGCTGTGATACTGTCCTTCTTCTCACTCTCACTGTGTTATATTTATTATCTCTCTCCCTCTCCAACCCCCCTACCCCCCTACCCCCACCACCAACACCCCCCCCCCCCACCCCCCCCCCACCCCCAGTGAGTGGTACCTGAACGGTAACTACCTGGTGGTCATCGTCTCCATCTGTATCATTCTACCTCTGGCTCTGATGAAGCAGCTGGGTGAGTCTGTGTTTAATACGTCTTTCATAAATAAATACATGCAGAAGTATAATGATGTTATGTTTCTCAAACTGTGTGTGTGTGTGTGTGTGTGTGTGTGTGTGTGTGTGTGTGTGTGTTTCAGGATATCTGGGCTACACCAGTGGGTTCTCCCTCAGCTGCATGGTCTTCTTCCTTATCTCGGTATGTCTTCCATCTCCACTCTCTCTCTCTCTCTCACACACACACACATTCAAACACAACCCGAGGCTTCCCGTGTGTGTGTGTGTGCGTGTGTGTGTGTGCGTGTGTGTGTGTGTGTGTTTCATTCAGAATGAAACGCTTTTCCCTGAGCCAGTGTGCTGACAGTGTGAGAGTTAAACATCTGATTCACTCAGCCTGCCAATTAAATAGATTCATCACCTCCTTCTATATGTGTGTGTGTGTGTGTGTGTGTGTGTGTGTGTGTGTGTCAGCATGACTCATCTGATGTGCGTATGTGCTCCCTTATGTGTCAGGTTTGCTATTGTCTTGCTCCCTGTGTGTGTGTGTGTGTGTGTGTGTGTGTGTGTGTGTGTGTGTGTGTGTGTGTGTGTGTGTGTGTGTGTGTGTGTGTTTCCAATATATATTTTTTTACTTTGCTTATGTTTTCTCTTCTTCTCATATCATGCAAAACTTTATTTTTTCTTCTCATATAATCGAATTTCTTCCCTTTCAGTTTTCCTTCTTTTTCTTTTTCTCATTTTTGTCTTCTCTTCTCTTCTTGTCTCACACCATCATGTTTCGTCTCTCCGCTGTGTTTCTTTCTTCTTTCCTGATTTCTTCTTTTCTCTTTCCTTTTCACATCATCTTTTCTCCTCTTTTTCTCTTTCACTCTTCTCTCCTTTTTCATGATATGATTTTTGTTTTCTCTTTTCTCTTCATATGATCTCATTTCTCTCTTTTCTCTCTGTCTCTCCTCTTTTATTTCCTCCTCCTCTCCTCTCCTTCTCTCCCCATATCTACTCTCTTCTTCTCTTCTTCCTAGAGAAGAACGAACTTGCATGTTTATTATTAGCTGCTATTAGAAGTGTACATTAAGGAGAGTTTATCTGTTATTAATCATTTATGAATGAAGCACTTGAGTGAAAGCGTTTATGTGCAGTAAACCTGTAGAGTGTTAAACCAGGGGAGACTCAGAGCTCTTCTGTCTGTCTGTCTGTCTGTCTCGTCTCCTTGTGCTGGTAAACGCTGCCGTGTGCTGATCGTCTCATGCGGAAGAATGATCTTTGAGTACCAGCGTGATCGCTAGCCGGATCAAACATCTGAATGAAACCCCTGCTGTCCCTCTCCTGACTCTCTGTCCCTCTCCTGTCCCTCTGTCCCTCTCCCCTCGCAGGTGATCTATAAGAAGTTCCAGGTGCCGTGTCCCTTCACAGACTTCTCTTCCTTGAACCGGACGGCGGCGTTAAACAGCAGCGGCGTGGTGGCGGTGGAGCACAGCGGGGTGACCATGACGCCCGAGGACGACCCCTCCTGCACCCCGCTCATGTTCAACCTCAACATCCAGGTCTCTCAGGCTTTAACACCTAACGACTTCAGTTTCCGTTTTATCTTGTGACGTTTCCAGTGAGGTAGCGGTGGTGAGGACGTTGTCATGGTTACAGCCTCCCAACATGTTACGGTATATTAGCACAAGCGTGTCTGGCCTAGCTACTGATCTATTTAAAAAGGTGCTTATGAAAGGTTAACTGTCCTTCACTCTACAGTACCTGAGACGCCCCGGTGGAGAGAAATTCTACAGAGACGATGCAGACGAGAGAGCTGACATTTACATCCTTCTCCTCTTCGGTCATTTCTTCCTCTTTTAGAAACAATAAACCAAGAAACCTCTCTCTCTCTCTGTCTCTCTCTCTGTCTCTCTCTGTCTCTCTCTCTGTCTCTCTCTGTCTCTCTCTGTCTCTCTCTCTGTCTCTCTCTGTGTCTCTCTTTCTGTGTGTCTCTCTCTGTCTCTCTCTGTGTCTCTCTTTCTGTGTGTCTCTCTCTGTCTCTCTCTCTCTGTTTCTCTCTCTGTCTCTCTCTCTCTGTGTCTCTCTCTGTGTCTCTCTCTGTCTCTTTCTCTCTCTCTGTCTGTCTGTCTCTCTCTGTCTGTCTCTCTCTCTCTCTGTCTGTCTCTCTCTCTCATTCTATCTGTCTGTCTCTCTCTCTGTCTCTTTCTCTGTCTCTTTCTCTCTCTCTGTCTGTCTCTCTATCTGTCTGTCTCTCTCTCTCTGTCTGTCTCACTCTATCTGTCTGTCTCTCTCTCTATCTGTCTGTCTCTCTCTCTCTGTCTGTCTCACTCTATCTGTCTGTCTCTCTCTCTATCTGTCTGTCTCTCTCTCTATCTGTCTGTCTCACTCTATCTGTCTGTCTCTCTCTCTATCTGTCTGTCTCTCTCTCTCTCTATCTGTCTGTCTCACTCTATCTGTCTGTCTCTATGTCTGTCTCTCTCTATCTGTCTGTCTCTCTCTCTCTCTGTCTGTCTCACTCTATCTGTCTGTCTCTCTCTGTCTGTCTCTCTCTCTCTCTCTCAGCGAGTCCAGACACTAAATTATTAAATCTGGTTCCTTCTTTAGTCCTGTACTGAGGGTCATGCGGCTCTGCACCAGCCTCACACATCCATAATCTGCTACTGTATTACTGCTGAGTGTGTGTGTGTGTGTGTGTGTGTGTGTGTGTGTGTGTGTGTGTGTGTGTGTGTGTGTGTGTGTGTTGTTCCGCATGCCAGTATTAGCATCCCAATGGGATGTTCTGTGAGAATCCGTAGCCCGGGCCACGGGACTGGCATCCCAAATCGTCCCACAATTAGTCTCCTGGACAATCGTCCCTGTGTGAAGCGCCGCGTCTGTAACGCTCTGTAAAGTGCCGGGCTGTTAGTTAAGCAGTTTGGAGTGGAAGTCTCGGTAACCATGGTGACGTGTCCCTTTTCTTTTCTGCATGTGTTTTCCAGACAGCCTACACCATTCCCATCTTGGCGTTCGCGTTCGTGTGCCACCCAGAGGTGCTGCCGATTTACACCGAGCTGCGCAAGTAAGTGCACCCGGTCCGCGCGTCACGCTCGTTTCTGGACGTGACCCGAATGACCGCCGTGCTGATCCGAGCTCGGGTCGGTGCGGCTAACCGTGAGAACGTGATGATGATGATGAGGAGGAGGAGGAGGAGGAGGAGGAGGAGGAGGATGGTGTGAATGCCTGTGTATCACATGCCAGCCGACCTCGTTTCAGTGAGCATGCGTCATGCAGGGAGCGTGTCCTGACTCGTCCGAGCAGGAGAACGTAAACAAGAAAACAAGGCTGTGGGAACATTTCCGGAATAATACCCGTCAATATCGCGCTCGTCAGCTGTGAACACGAAAACATACAGCGAGTCACTGTAGAGGGAAAATCCAGCAGCGTCAGAGAAATACAACAATTCATGTGTAGGTGGAGGAAAATAATCAACCTTCAGAGCAGGAACTCCGATGAATTACTGGAGCTGTCAATATTAGCGCATGTGATTAATCGAATCATTTTAACATGTTACAATTTTTTAGCGCAAATGAAGCATATGACAGAGTTTGACCCTAATGGCTTCCCATAATGGCAACGCGGAGACAACGGCACGTTTAACGCGGATAATAGGACGACTGAGGAAGCATCAGCAGGCCCATGTACATGGAGCGAGTCTCTGCTAATTAATTAATCAACACTTTACAATTTCTCGTGTAACTATAGAGAAGCTGCGTTTTATTTGGGCCTAAGGGCTCTGACGTATTCAAATTATTAGAGAGAAAGAGAAAGATTGACTGCGTGTGTGTAAGTGTGTGTACGTGTGTGTGTGTGAGTGACATCTCGTTATTCTCTGGTTTCAGCCCCACCAAGAAAAAGATGCAGCATGTGTCCAACATCTCCATCACCGTCATGTACGTCATGTATTTCCTTGCTGCGCTGTTCGGGTATCTGACCTTCTATGGTGAGGAACACACGCACACACACACACGCACACACACACGCACACACACACACACACGCACACACACACACACACACACACACACACACACACACATTTTTTGTGTCGCTTTCCTTTTTAAATCATTACACACCCTGAGAGAGAGTTCAGACCATAAAAACAAACAAATAAACAAAACAAACAAACAAAAAATAAAATAATAATAATAATAATAATAATAATAATAATAATAATAATTTAAAAATAAATCCAATGAGTCCAGACTGAGTCTATTCCAGAGTGATCAGGGTGAGAAGGGAAGCGCATGAAGCCATGCTCCCATCATGCATAGTGTCCACTGTACCAGCCTCTGGAGGCCGGGCTATGATCTGGGGTCGCTTCAGGTGATCAGGTACTGAATCACCAGCACATCACATCTGTGGAGCTTCTGATCCCTGATGGCCGAGAGAATATTCCAGAACTGAGTGTGTGAAAGAGTGGCTCTGGGAGAAAGAGGAATCATTTTCATACACCACAGTGTGTGTGTGTGCGTGTGTGTGTGTGTGTGTGTGTGTGTGTGTAATTAAAGCTAAAAGAGACTGAATGAAATCTGAGAGTTTGTGACTTTTTTTTGGACCAGTGTGTGTTCCTGGTTATTTCGGCTACTAGTAATGTGTGTATTTTAAATACTCACCTATCGCTACATGTAATCAATAAACCTGTCACTGTGGTTGGATTCGAGGCCGGAGACACCCGTGAGGTTACACCCATGTGTAACAGAAAGTTTGTTTGAAAGAAAGACACGGCTAAGACGGCTAATTGTTTCCTTGGACGGCTAGCTAACATTAGAGGAACTGATACGTCACGTAACTCGCCCGCCACATTAAATAACGTGCTTAAACAGTACAGCTGAGTATTTGGGGATGTTTAAAAGGAAACTCTGTTCTGTATTTAACCTATTAAACCACCACCATCACTCTCAGCACATAACCGAACGGCATTGTGGGTAATGTGGTCTGAGTAAAGTGACTATCAAGCAATGATATCATCTGTTGGCAAAAAAAAAAAAAAAAAATTCATACATCAACAACAGATGCTGCTGGAGATCATGATAAATATAAGGATTGGTGAACAATTTTTCTGATGTAATGGTGCTTACAATGGGAAAACGTGGTATCACTGCTCCATCTAGTGGTCAGAATGGAACATCACACCATGTGTAATTAGACTGATTTAAGACTCACTGCAGATGTGTAAGCATTATGTACTGCTCATTCTGTAATGTGTGTGTGTGTGTGTGTGTGTGTGTGTGTGTGTGTGTGTGTGTGTGTGTGTGTAGATAAGGTGGAGGCAGAGCTGTTGCACACCTACAGCAAGATCGACCCGTACGACACCCTGATCCTGTGTGTGCGTGTGGCTGTACTGACCGCCGTCACACTCACTGTACCCATTGTACTGTTCCCTGTGAGTCAGCACACACACACACACACACACAAACACACACACATCATGAATCCTGCACCATAAAACAACGAAACAATTGCTATGAATGTCCTCCATTTTTTATTCAAGATATGTCATGATGGAATTCATGGTGTTTTCTGGAAAAGTTACATCTTGTGTTATAAAGCATATCATAAGCACTGTATGAGACTCTGTATGAGACACTGTATGAGACACTGTATGAGACTCTGTATGAGACACTGTATGAGACTCTGTATGAGACTCCGTATGAGACACTGTATGAGACTCTGTATGAGACACTGTATGAGACTCTGTATGAGACTCCGTATGAGACACTGTATGAGACTCTGTATGAGACTCTGTATGAGACACTGTATGAGACTCTGTATGAGACTCCGTATGAGACACTGTATGAGACTCTGTATGAGACACTGTATGAGACTCTGTATGAGACACTGTATGAGACTCTGTATGAGACTCCGTATGAGACACTGTATGAGACTCTGTATGAGACACTGTATGAGACACTGTATGAGACTCCGTATGAGACACTGTATGAGACTCTGTATGAGACTCTGTATGAGACTCTTTCTGAGACACTGTATGAGACACTGTATGAGAGACTGTATGAGACACTGTATGAGACTCTGTATGAGACTCTGTATGAGACTTTGTATGAGACTCTGTATGAGACTCTGTATGAGACACTGTATGAGACTCTGTATGAGACTCTGTATGAGAGACTGTATGAGACTCCGTATGAGACTCTGTATGAGACACTGTATGAGACTCTGTATGAGACTCTGTATGAGACTCCGTATGAGACACTGTATGAGACTCTGTATGAGACACTGTATGAGACTCTGTATGAGACTCCGTATGAGACACTGTATGAGACTCTGTATGAGACTCTGTATGAGACTCTGTATGAGACACTGTATGAGACACTGTATGAGACTCCGTATGAGACACTGTATGAGACTCTGTATGAGACTCTGTATGAGACTCTGTATGAGACTCTTTCTGAGACACTGTATGGGACTCTGTATGAGACACTGTATGAGACTCTGTATGAGACTCTGTATGAGAGACTGTATGAGACTCCGTATGAGACTCCGTATGAGACACTGTATGAGACACTGTATGAGACTCTGTATGAGACTCCGTATGAGACACTGTATGAGACTCTGTATGAGACACTGTATGAGACTCTGTATGAGACTCCGTATGAGACACTGTATGAGACTCTGTATGAGACACTGTATGAGACACTGTATGAGACTCCGTATGAGACACTGTATGAGACTCTGTATGAGACTCTTTCTGAGACACTGTATGAGACTTTGTATGAGACTCTGTATGAGACTCTGTATGAGACACTGTATGAGACTCTGTATGAGACACTGTATGAGACTCCGTATGAGACTCTGTATGAGACACTGTATGAGACTCTGTATGAGACACTGTATGAGACTCTGTATGAGACACTGTATGAGACTCTGTATGAGACTCTGTATGCGACCTCTCATTAGACCTGGTGTCACATCCTCTTACCCGTGTGCTTCCCACTGTGCAGGTGAGACGAGCCATCCAGCAGCTCTTCTTCCCCAACAAGACCTTCTGGTGGCCGAGACACATCGCCATCGCCATCCTCCTCCTCACCACCATCAACCTGCTCGTCATCTTCGCCCCTAACATCCTCGGCATCTTCGGGGTCATAGGTCAGACCGGCTGCTTACATGGAGACGTTTTACACGGCACAGTGTGGGAGTGTGTTTACATGCATGAATGTGTGTGTGCGTTTGCTCTGTACAGGCGCTACATCCGCCCCGTGTCTCATCTTCATCTTCCCGGCTGTGTTTTACATCCGCATCGTACCCAAAGAGGAGGAGCCTCCGCGCTCAGCGCCCAAAATCCTGGTGAGATTTCACTCAGGCTGTCGATGTAAACAAACAAAAAAAAGTGAAAAAAGGTCGTCTCACACTACCCTCTCTGTCTCTCTCTCTCTCTCTGTCTCTGTCTCTCTCTGTCTCTCTCTCTGTCTCTCTGTCTCTCTGTCTCTGTCTCTCTCTGTCTCTGTCTCTCTCTCTCTGTCTCTCTCTCTGTCTCTGTCCCTCTCTCTCGCTGTCCCTCTCTCTCGCTGTCTCTCTCTCTGTCTCTCTCTCTCGCTGTCTCTCTCTCTGTCTCTGTCCTTCTCTCTCGCTGTCCCTCTCTCTCGCTGTCTCTCTCTGTCTCTCTCTCTCTGTCTCTGTCTCTCTCTGTCTCTCTGTCTCTCTTTCTCGCTGTCTCTCTCTGTCTCTCTCTCAGGCTGCCTGTTTCGCTGGTCTGGGTGTCCTGTTCATGATCATGAGTCTGAGCTTCATCATCATCGACTGGACGTCAGGCAGCAGCAAAGCCAACAGCGGTCACTAGGCCACAGTGTTTTTAAACAGCTCTTCAGTGTAGTGTAGTGTGTGTGTGTGTGTGTGTGTGTGTGTGTGTGTGCGTAAGTGGCATTCTGTCAGGCATAATAACCCCAGATGATGATGATGATGATGATGATGAAGACTCAGCAGTGAGACTGTACGCGGACCCTGAAACTTCCTGCTAAATAACATTTGATAGTCACCCAAACTGACCCTTAACACGTATTTAAACAGTCCAGCTCGCTACACCGGCCCGACGGTGACCTCTGACCTCGGCAGGATCCCTGTACAACGCTGACAGAAGGGCCGCTTGCTTTCGGATTGTGTAGGTGTCTGTCCTTCTCTCTCTCTCTCTCTCTCTCTCGATGTGGCAATAATCATCTGGAACACTTGCTGTGGTTCTGTAGCGTATATACAGTATATATATATATACACACACACACACACACACACACACACACACACACACACACCGTAGAGCACATTAACCCTGTGGCACAATATGCAAAACTGTACATAACTCCGTCAGCCGTATTTTTATACGTGTGTGGATTTCTATCACAGAGTATATGTGGATGGATAAATATAGAGCTACGTGTGATTGTGATGCCTTTGATGTCTGCCCATGAGCACTTCGTCACGGGAATTTAATCTGATCTGGATTATGGAGGAATAAAAAAGAGAATGTAAAGAAACATGCATGGAAAGAGAGAGAGTGTGAGAGAGCGAGAGGTTGAACAGTAGAGAGACGTTTCAGGACGGATGTGGAGTCGAGAGATGTGACCTCGCTGCTGTGACGGTTTGCTCGACATGCTCGCGCTCGTGCTCACGACGTAACACAGCTCCTGAAACACACACCTCGACTCATCCCGTCACAGCCCACGCCACAGCGCTGCTGGATTCTGGGTTCGGATCGGTCACAAGGTGTTGATTCATTTCCCATCTATACCGTCTCCAGGACTGTCTGTGATGAAAGCGTCCTCTCTGAAAAGCTGTCGTTTCCATAGCAACAGCGTCAGCGCTTGGTACCAGCCGTACGTGAAGCTGGGATGAAGATTTTTCTCACAAAGTATAAATATCTCGATCACGTGATCATGGGTAAATGTTACCATGGGTAAAAGTGTTGTTTTTTTTTTTTTTGACACCGCCAGGGTCAGGGTTCGATTCCCACCGTGTGCGTGGAGTTTGCATGTTCTCCATGTGCGTGGTCGGTTTCCTCCGATTAGCATTTCCAATTCAACACACTCTGTGTCACGTTTAGCTAATAATACCATCTTCGTGGTGTCATGTGAGCAGACCGCATCACATGACACCACTCCAGCCAATCAGAAACAGGGGGTGGTTGATATCGAACGCTGCTGGTGATATAGAACAGAGTTTTAGTGTCGCGTCAATGAAATTAGGGGTGGAGCTTAATTTATTAACTCCTTAAAATATGTGTTTTAGAGACGGATCATGTGACGTCGGTCATAGTGGTTAGCACTGTCGCCTCACACCTCCTGGGTCGAGAGTTGGGTGTGTGCGCGTGGTGTGTGTGTGTGTGTGGTGTGGCTCAGTGGTTAAAGGCGCTGTACTGCTGATTGGAAGAAGTTCAGCTCCAGCTTCAAACCCCATCACCCCCAAATTGCGCCTGTTGGGCCCTTGGGCAAGGCTCTGAACCCTCAGATGTTTAATGTGTTTAATGTAAGTCACTCTGGATAAGGGCGGCCGTCTGCCAAATGCTGTAAATGTGTTCATGTTCCCCCTGTGCTTGGTGGGTTTCCTCTGCGTGCTCAGGTTTCCTCCTGAGGTTTTGGGTTACGGATCAGAAGGCCGCTGGGTTGAAGCCGGAGCTCCACCGTCGTGCGCCCCTCTGCCCTGTCTGCTCCAGGGGGCGCTGTATCGTAGATGCCCTTGTGTACTGATCCTAACCTGTAAGCTGGATGTGCAAAGAAAGAAGAAATTTCATTATGATAACTTAACGCCTAAAACCTTTTAATTCTTATTTAAATTCAGATTTTCGTCTCGTCTTCAAGTCGCAGGAACGCGAACCAGCGGAGGGTGCGGTGTTTAAAAACTAGGCAAAGTGTTGTTGCCTCGAGTAAATCGTTCTAACCCTGAACAATTCTGATTTCAGAAGCCGTTTAATGGTGAGCGCGAGCGCCGGAGAGCGACTGAGCGAGTTCGCTTTAGCACTTTGTCTTTTCTTCAGAAGCACAATGTAGAAACACTTAACCTCCTGTAGAGAACAGCTATACGATTACAGATCTATATATATTTTATAGTCAGAATTCTACAGCCTTTGTACTCCTAAACGTTTGTAAGACAAGTTGTGTGTGTGTGTGTGTGTGTGTGTGTGTGTGTGCTGTAAGTTTAACATCATGGATATTATAATCTACATTCTCTATAGAGTGCTGAAGGTGTGTCGTGACCCTTAATAAGAGACGTGTGTGTGTGTGTGTATTTCCCCCTGTGGTACTTTAGCTCTAGTCTCAGTAGTCGTGTTCGGTGATTAGACGGATCGTTAGATGGATGGGAGTCTGTGACGTCTCTTCGTCGTGTCCTGTGTCAGTGGTTTAATATATCCGAGCTGCTGGTGTGTGTGTGTGTGTGTGTGTGTGTGTGTCTCTTAGCAAGTGGAAATATCTTGAATATGGACAAATTTATGTTTTTTTTTTTCCTAACTTCAAGCATCACATTTTCTTATTCTGTAGACAGATTTCAATTTTTTTTTTCATTTTATTATTAAAACTCTCGAAATGAAAAACATATCCATATATAATACATATGCTAAAGTCAGGAATTAAAAAACAGCTAGAAATATTTACGAAACTTCTGCATAATAAGAAATACTTTATAAATCTGCCTGTATTCAAGCTATTTTTCATTTTATTTAACAGTGTATTAATATTAATAATAATAATAATAATAATAATTCCAGCATTAAAACCTGCGTGGTGTGTTTAATTATTACAATAGCACAATTATTAATCCCAGTGTAAAGTGTTATATTGAAGAAGCACAAAAATTTTTATTAATTAACGACGTAGTACAAAAGTGCATTTGTTTATCATGTATTATTGGATTTCTTCTAACCCACCTGTATTCAGGGCTGGAGGCAGACGTCACCCCAGACGGCGTCTGGATCTGTTTATGAGTGTGTTTGTAATGGCTGGACTCTCGATGTGCCTGTATATTTTTATATCCTGACGGTCGCTTTGACTCCGAGTGTGACGGGTCTCGTAATCCCCTCGGTGCAGGAGAGCTTCCGGCGGGTCGGTGACGCTGAGCTGAGATGTTTTATCACACACCTTTCTGTACAGGTTTCAGGTGTCTGACTTAAAGCTTTTCGTTTTTTCTAGCAGTGCATCTGTGTGTAGTCGCTGTGTCTACTTATCTCTGTATTGTTGACCTAATGAAGTGTGTGTGTGTGTGTGTGTGTGTGTGTCTACGAGTTCATGACTGACATGGTGGCATTTATAAATGATGAAAATAATTATGAACGCTTTATATCCCTCGTATATGTCTAGTTTGTACTGTAAATACGCAGAGGTTTAGAGTCTGACGATTAAAACAAAGTATAATAATTTTATAAAAAGTGCTTTTTAAAAAAGAAAGTAATAAATAAAAAAGCCAGTTAAATGTCTTTTTATTTTTCTTTATTCCTCATATACCTATTTGAGTACAAGGCTGGCGGTTATTGTACTGTAAACAATGTTGAAATAAATACAATTTAAGAACAAAAGCCTCCTCTCGCATTTTTACTTACACTTTCACCTTATACACACACACAGTAATGTCTTTAAAAAAACGTCTTAATTCTGTAGTACAAATTTACTTATATATACGTTTATCTGGTTTACATTATTAGGTACAAACCCTAAGTGTGTCACACTCGCTCCTTTCTGTTTTTAACCTAAAGGATTATTAGGAACACTATACTAATACGGTGTTTGACCCGCTTTCGCCTTCAGAACTGCCTTAATTCTACGTGGCATTGATTCAACAAGGTGCTGAAAGCATTCTTTAGAATCGTTGGCCCATATTGATAGGAGAGCATCTTGCAGTTGATGGAGATTTGTGGGATCCACATCCAGGGCACGAAGCTCCCGTTCCACCACATCCCAAAGATGCTCTATTGGGTTGAGATCTGGTGACTGTGGGGGCCATTTTAGTACAGTGAACTCATTGTCATGTTCAAGAAACCAATTTGAAATGATTCGAGCTTTGTGACATGGTGCATTATCCTGCTGGAAGTAGCCATCAGAGGATGGGGACATGGTGGTCATAAAGGGATGGACATGGTCAGAAACAATGCTCAGTTAGGCCGTGGCATTTATACGATGCCCGATTGGCACTAAGGGGCCTAAAGTGTGCCAAAAAAAGATCCCCCACATCATTACACCACCACCACCAGCCTGCACAGTGGTAACAAGGCCTGATGGATCCATGTTCTCATTCTGTTTACGCCAAATTCTGACTCTACCATTTGTATGTCTCAACAGAAATCGAGACTCATCAGACCAGGCAACATTTTTCCAGTCTTCAACTGTCCAATTTTGGTGAGCTGGTGCAAATTGTAGCCTCTTTTTCCTATTTGTAGCGGAGACGAGTGGTACCCGGTGGGGTCTTCCGCTGTTGTAGCCCATCCGCCTCAAGGTTGTGCGTGTTATGGCTTCACAAATGCTTTGCTGCATACCTCGGTTGTAACGAGTGGTTATTTCAGTCAAAGTTGCTCTTCTATCAGCTTGAATGAGTCGGCCCATTCTCCTCTGACCTCTAGCATCAACGAGGCATTTTCGCCCACAGGACTGCCGCATACTGGATGTTTTTCCCTTTTCGCACCATTCTTTGTAAACTCTAGAAATGGTTGTGCGTGAAAATCCCAGTAACTGAGCAGATTGTGAAATACTCAGACCGGCCCGTCTGGCACCAACAACCATGCCACGCTCGAAATTGCTGATATCACCTTGTGCGAGCTTCTGGGTAGCTCGAGGGTTCGCGTAGAGTACCAATGGAAATGGTGGTGCGAGATTCCGGTTAGAGAAACTGAAGGTAAGAGAGGTGGTTCCAGCTGAAGGGTTTATTTGGATTATTCTTGCATGCATTTGGTAGTAGTGTGTGTTTATGTATGGGTGTGTGTGTGTGTGGTCTCCAATAACAGAAAAAAAGGATATAATAACAAATTATCAATGATAAACAATAATACAGATTGTATCAAGAAGTATTATACAAACAGGATAAACAATAAATAAGATTAAGGTATATGCTACAGGTTACATTGTATTGGTGCAAATGCGTTGCATTAAATACCTGACATTAATTATAACAGAATGACAGTGCTTCAACTGTGCTTTATATCTTAAATTACTAACTAACTACAGGACGCAAACTAGCTGCACTATTTAACATGACCTAGAATCGGTCAGCAAACAGTGCTGTAATTATTAATGTAATTGGAACAGTCAACAATGTATTTATATGCTAAATGCAAAATATAATCATTTGAACAGTATAACATGTAAACAGGTGACTTACTTTTTAATCAATCACTCACAGGAATAAACATGCGATAGTCCAGAATGTGCACTGAGAACAAGTCAGGCCAACCGCGGCCTCTAGAAGTTGTCTTTGGGCATGCCCGGACTTGTCTGAATGAGTAAACTGAATATATTAATATACCGCTAGGGGGTGCTGTTGGGCTTTCGTACATAGCCGCCCCCAAATGTCCTGTGGGACATTTGTACCTGGGAGAAAACCTTTACTCAATGGTAGGACTATTGCTATCATCGTCAATTAGTTTAGGAAGTGGAACTAATCGAGCTACAGGTCTTACATATGTGCGATCTTGAACCTGAACCTCAACCGTCCGTATTTGTCCATCAGGTCCAGGGAAGGTCTGAGTCACTGTCCCGACAGGCCAGAGAGCACGTGGAAGTTGTGGATCGATGATGAGCATTACCTGGTTGACCCCAACGTTGCTCTTGTCCTTCATCCATTTTTGTCTTTCTTGTAGCGTTGGCAGATAATAGTGGATAAATCTTGTCCAGAATTGATCTGCAAGAATTTGGCTATGTCTCCACCTCCTAGTCCCAAGAAGATTGCTGGAGTCATACCTCACTTGTGGTAGAGAGGAGTCATGGCGATCCATGAGCAGGATGCTAGGTGTGATGGGGTCTGGGTCAGCAATATCGGATGATGCATAGCCTAAAGGCTTAGCATTCATGATTCCCTCCACCTCGATGAGAACAGTGCAGAGGACGGTTTCTGGGACTGTACGTTCCTTCAGGATTACCTTCAGAGCTTTTTTCACAGATTTGACTTCCTTCTCCCAAATGCCACCAAAATGTGGAGCACTAGGGGGAATAAATCGGAAAGAGATTTTCTGTGTGGCTAATTGCTCTTTTACACACGTGGACAAAATTGTTGGTACCCTTCGGTCAATGAAAGAAAAACTCACAATGGTCACAGAAATAACTTTAATTTGACAAAATTAATAATAAATAAGAATTCTATGAATGTTAACCAATGAAAGTCAGACATTGCTTTTCAACCATGCTTCAACGGAATTATAAAAAAAATGAACTCATGGAACAGGCCTGGACAAAAATGATGGTACCCCTAACTTAATAGTTTGTTGCAAAACTTTTTGAGGCAAACACTGCAATCAAATCAATCCTGTAACTGTCAATGAGACTTCTGCGCCTCTCTGCAGGTATTTTGGCCCACTCCTCATGAGCAAGCTGCTCCAGTTGTTTCCGGTTTGAAGGGTGCCTTTTCCAGACAGCATGTTTCAGCTCCTTCCAAAGATGCTCAATAGGATTGAGGTCAGGGCTCATAGAAGGCCACTTTAGAATAGTCCAATGTTTTCCTCTTAGCCATTCTTGGGTGTTTTTAGCTGTGTGTTTTGGGTCATTGTCCTGTTGCAAGACCCATGACCTGCGAATGAGACCCAGCTTTCTGACACTGGCCAGCACATTTCTCTCTAGAATCCCTTGATAGTCTTGAGATTTCATTGTACCCTGCACAGATTCAAGACACCCTGTGCCAGATGCAGCAAAGCAGCCCCAGAACATAACAGAGCCTCCTCCATGTTTCACAGTAGGGACAGTGTTCTTTTCTTGATATGCTTCAAGTATAATTAGCTAAATTTGCCTTGGCAAAATGTTCCATTTTTGTCTCATCTGTCCATAGGACATCCTCCCAGAAGCTTTGTGGCTTGTCAACATGTAGTTTGCCATATTCCAGTCTGGCTTTTTTATGATTTTTTTTCAACAATGGTGTCCTCCTTGGTCGTCTCCCATGTAGTCCACTTTGGCTCAAACAACGACGGATGGTACAATCTTACACTGATGTTCCTTGAGCATGACGTTCCACCTTGCATCTCTTTAGAAGTCTTTCTGGGCTCTTTTGTTACCGTTCGGATTATCCGTCTCTTTGATTTGTCATCAATTTTCCTCCTGCGGCCACGTCCAGGGAGGTTGGCTACAGTCCCATGGATCTTAAATTTCTGAATAATAGGTGCAACTGTAGTCACAGGAACATCTAGCTGCTTGGAAATGGTCTTATAGCCTTTACCTTTAACATGCTTGTCTATAATTTTCTTCCGAATCTCCTGAGACAACTCTTTCCTTCACTTCCTCTGGTCCATGTTGAGTGTGGTACATACCATGTCACCAAACCACACAGTGACTACCTGGAGCCCTATATATAGGCCCACTGACTGATTACAAGATTGTAGACGCCTGTGATGCTAATTAGTGGACACACCTTGAATTAACATGTCCCTTTGATCACATTATTTTCAGTATTTTCTAGGGGTACCATCATTTTTGTCCAGGCCTGTTCCATGAGTTTATTTTTTTAAATAATTCTGTTGAAGCATGGTTGAAAAGCAATGTCTGACTTTCATTGGTTAACATTCATAGTTTTTTTTTTAATTATTACTTTTGTGTGACCATTGTGAGTTTTTCTTTCATTGACCGAAGGGTACCAACAACTTTGTCCACGTGTGTAATTGAGGTGCCATAACGTCATAAGCCTCCTTCATTTCCCTGTTCGCTCCAACAAAGTTAGTGCCATTATCAGAGAAGAGTTCGACGGGCTTCCCTCGTCTAGCTATGAATCTCCGAAGAGACATCAAGAAGGCATCCGTATCGAGGCTCTCGAGTAGATCTAGGTGGAGGCATTGAGTGGTCATACACTTAAAGACTATTCCCCATCTCTTTTCGGTTCAGCGCCCTATTTTTAATTATAAGATTTACTGCGGGTTAGGTCATCTGCTGGGTTACTGCCAGAATTCACATTCTCCATGAATGAGCATTCGTTAGGGACTGAATTTCAGCCACTCTGGTACCTACAAAGACCTTATACCTGCAGGAATCAGACTGTAACCAGTGAATAACAGTGGTGGAATCCGACCAAAGAAAAACATGCCTGATGGAGACTGTAAGTTCTGTCTCGAGAACTTTAGCTATTTGTGCCCCAGTAAGTGCTGCACTCAGTTCAAGTTGAGGCATTGACAGCTGTTTCTTTGGTGCTACACGGGAGCGGGCCAACACAAATGAAATGTGCACCGTCCATCTTTGTCTTCTGTGCGCATATAAGATACTGAGCCATATGCTCTTTCTGATGCATCACAGAAAATGTGCAGGTCTCGAGTGAACGTGTCATCGTACACTTGAAATGGAGTGTAACATCTAGGAATTTCAAGCTGCTCTATGCTAGGTAGTTCTCGTACCCAGTTTAACCATCTATTCCGTAGGTTGTCGGGTTCAATGAGGTCATCCCATTCAACATGATGCTTCCATAGGTCCTGAATGAGGATCTTGGCTTGGGTCGTGAACGGATTTAGGTATCCAAGAGGGTCATACTGTGATGCCAGTACCTTATAGATGTTTCTCAAGGTAGGTTGGAAGCATTCAAATTGGTGAGGTCTATATCCTAGGGAATCAGTCAGACAATTCCATCTCAATCCTAGTGTGCCCTCCAAGGGGTCCTGACTCCTTTGGGACAGCCATAGTTCACTGCTCAGTGACCTTGCTTCAGATGGGAGGTGTTCAATAACCTCTGGCCTGTTGCTGGCCCATTGACGGAGTTCAAAACCTCCAGAAAGCAGCAATTGTCGCAGGCCATCTACAAGAGCTCTAGCCCTTTCTGTTGAATCTAGGCTTTGGAGATAGTTGTCGACATAGAATGACTGATTGACGGATTCTAACAGGAAGGAATTAGATTTGCTTTTGTCATGGGCTGTGCGTTGCAGGGCATATATCGCGCAACAAGGACTGCATGTTGTGCCAAAGGGAAGTACTTGCCACTCATAAATATTTGGCTGCTCAGTTCTTTGCATGTTCCTCCAGATAAAGCGTAGGATGCTTTTGTCATCTGGCAGCAGGTGAACTTGGTGAAACATACCCTTCACATCTCCACTTACAGCTACAGTATGTTGTCTAAACCAAAGTAGGACTCCAAGCAAAGATGTACCAAGTATGGGACCAGAAATGAGTAGCTCATTCAGTGATTGACCCTGATACTGAAAGGAACAGTTGAACACAATCCTGTTTTTACCATTATGATTCACGAGATGGTGTGGAATGTACCAGGATTCATTAGATTCTTCAGCTTCTTGAGCTGAAATTTCAGCTACATAACCAGATTGCTCTAGTTTTTTCATTTCAGTGCAGTATGCTTCAGAGAGTTTTAGGTCTTTAGCAAGTCTCCGCTCAGTGCTTCGAAGGCTTGCCAGCACTGCTTCTTTTGGGGCTTTAAGGGTTATGACATTTGGCTGTCTAAGTAAAGGGGTGGCATATCGTAGAACGCCATCCACCTCTACCTTAGTGGTGCATGTCTGAAGTAGTGTTAGAGCTTGCTGGTCCTGTCGAGATCGTGCGACTGTTGTTTCATTAATGTGGGGCAGAGTGTCAGTCTGCCAAAGGCGCTCCACGTTCTTGAGTAGCTCTGCATTCTGAGCATCTGTAGAAATCTGCAGACATTGCTGAATGTGCACTGAGAACAAGTCAGGCCAACCGCGGCCTCTAGAAGTTGTCTTTGGGCATGCCCGGACTTGTCCGAATGAGTAAACTGTATATATTAATATACCGCTAGGGGGTGCTGTTGGGCTTTCGTACACACCTTTCTTTCCCATTCTGACATTCAGGTTGGAGTTCAGGAGCTTGTCTTGACCAGGACCACACCCCTAAATGCATTGAAGCAACTGCCATGTGATTGGTTGATTAGATAATTGCATTAATGAGAAATTGAACCGGTGTTTCTAATAATCCTTTAGGTGAGTGTATATATATATATATATATATATATTATGGCATGCCGTTTAGGAAAATATTCATGAGAGAACTTAATGAAAACTCTGAATATATTGATTGAACTCTGAGAATATTGAATGGATTCCGAATATATTGATTGAAAACTGAAATATTGAATGAAAAGTCTGAAGAAAGGATGAGTGAGTCAGCGAGAAACTTGGTTGCTGCAATTGTGAGAAATGAAGAGATGGTCAACACATTGCTGAGTGCGTGTACGGCCCAAAGTGGTGGCGCAAGCCGCACTCGGTGTCAGACTACGGATGAAGAAATGTATTCGCTATTTCACCGCGGAAGACCTAAAATGCCCCCCTGCCACAGATTGCCCTCCCGTACATAATCTCTATCAAATATTACATTACAACATAAATTCATAGGTTTATTGTTATCAAATATGATATAACTATTATAATTAACCCTTGGCACGTGACAGGTGTCGAGACCATGAATACAAATTCTCATATAATGTTTATTTTGTGGCACATTTATTTTACAGGGATTTGCCATGTAATACAAAAATGCTTGAAATAAATAAATATTTATGATGAAAAATTTAACGAAATGATTTTTATTATTAAATAAGCAATATCAAAAATACATCTTGTATATTTAAAAAAATAATTATTATTTATATTTTTTCCCTATACAACATGTAATTTTTTATAATGCTTATTTTATAATCAAATCCATTTGGTCTAATTTGTCATTTATAAATCATAAACCTATAAATTTCTGTTCTAAAATAATATTCGACGGAGATTATATGGGGGGGGCAATCTGTGGCGGGGGGGGGGGGGCATTTTAGCTCATAACAATCACAAACAATTCTTGTGCTAATAAAACAGATAATTTGTTAAATGAGAGTCAGGGTCTTTTTTTAATTATTTAAATAATAATAATAATAATAATTGTAAAGGTATGTATGAAAATGAATGCACTTTGGTACAGACTGAGTTGCAAAAAATGACAAATCAACAAAATTCAATAACTTTTTTGATATTGAAATTTCACATGTAAAACCAACTGCACCATCACCCACTCTATCATTGCTAATAAATACAACCATTCTGTTTGCGATATTCAGTTTAATAGTTTTTTTAAATACATTTTTTATTTTAAAACATATGAATTTTCAATAGCTTTTTCGTGATGTGGATTACACATTTAAAACCTATTGTACTACAGTATAATCTACTCTATCATTGCTAATAACTACAACTATTCATTTTTCAATACATTTTTTGAAAATGTGGAGTACAGACCAAAAGTTTGGACACACCTTCTCATTCAAAGAGTTTGAAAAAAAGCAGCTAAGTAAAGAAAAACGAGCGGCCGTCATTACTTTAAGAAATGAAGGCCAGTCAGTCCGAAAAAACTTTGAAAGTGTCCCCAAGTGCAGTCACAAAAACCATCAAGCACTACAAAGAAACCGGCTGACATGCGGACCGGCCCAGGAAAGGAAGACCGAGAGTCGCCTCTGCTGCGGAGGATAAGTTCATCCGAGTCACCGGCCTCAGAAATCGGCGGTTAACAGCAGCTCAGATCAGAGAGCAGGCCAATGCCACACAGAGTTCTAGCAGCAGACACATCTCTAGAACAACTGTTAAGAGGAGACTGTGTGAATCAGGCCTTCATGCTAGAATATCTGCTAGGAAACCACTGCTAAGGACAGGCAACAAGCAGAAGAGACGCGTTTGGGCTGAAGAACACAAGAAAGAAAACTCGCTGAATAAGAAGAGGTGTCCAAACTTTTGCTCTGTACTATATATATATATCTATACTTATTTATTTTAAGTGATTTCTTGATTGGACAGGTCTGGCAGTAATCAGGCCTGGGTGTGGCAAGTGACATTTAACTCAGCTTTGCAAAAATCACTAACAATTTATGAAAAAATCTGTTTATTTATGATTTATGCTTTAAGGCGGGAGTTATGCTTTCACATATGACCAGGTAGGTGTGGACAGCTTTCTTTCTTAATAAATAAATTAATCATTTTAATATGCATTTTGTATTTACCTGGGTTGTCTTTGTGTAATATTAAAATTAATTTCATGATCTTGAATGATTTAAGTGGGAGAAATACAGTATGCACAAAAATAAAACGCTCAGGAATGGGCAAATACTTTTTCCTTTTTCAAGGCACTTCGGATTAAAAACGCCAAGGCTCCGATGAAGGGGATCTCCATATACATATTGGACTACCGTAGCTCAAACTGCTGTAGTGGCGAAAGAGGGGAAAATACTCAAAATTAGGTGGCCTGTAATAATGTCATGGCTGATCAGTGTATATATAATAAAGCTCATTTCAAAGATGTAGTGGGCTTTCAAATGATCCCATTCATTCAGTAAATTGAGTGTTTTTCTGTTATCTGACCACAAGAGGGCGGTAGAGACACGCACAGGCTACATCCAACAGGGTCATCAGTTCAAACTCTTCAATAAGATTGGTATTGGAGAGCGAACATAAAATGTCAGAAACAACTACATACATACAATACATTAAAATATACATAAATTAATATTTGAATTCGGTCTATAACTTAATCATACTTATGCTCTCTATCTAACTCCGAGCTGTACACAGATCCTGATTACACTGGATATAAATGTAGATTTATGAATTTCTCAAACTATTGACTGATAAAGCAGTGGTCAAAGGTGAAAAAAAAAAGTGCACAAAAACACACAAAACTCATTTATTTATTGATTTATTTATTTATATTTCCTGAAGCATTTACAATGTGTTCAGCATGGAAAAGAAAAACCATGTCAGGATGTCTTTAAAAATAAATAAATAAATAAAATATTTACATATATCATATTTTCAACCTATATTTATAATAATAATAATAATAATAATAATAATAATAATAATAATAATGTTTTACAGGCAGATGTACAGATGCTGTACAAATGTAAACAGACAAGCGGTATTTGAAACCGGTATTTTCAAAAATTTGAAAATAATAATCAAAATATAGATTTATATGACATATATAAATTATATTTAAAAGAAATTAAAACATAATAAAAGAAAATATATATATATAATAAAACAAGTAAATAAATAAACTAATAAATAAAATCTCTGCCAAGTTGTGTGTGTTGATCATACATACTTAATCAGTCAAACACATCAGTTAGTTTAACTATCGTTTAAATTACGGGTTGTTGTGGGGCCATTTAAAAATGGCGCCCGTGAAGAACACTACACCTCCCATGATGCCACGCGACGCTGTGAACTGGAGAGAGAGAGAGAGAGAGAGAGCGAGCGCGAGAGAGTAGGCGGGGCCTGGGGCGTGACCATGGCGGTGGGGAAGCGGGGAGCGCGTGACGGGCGTGGCGGTTTGAAACAAATCAGAGCGGCGCGCGAGACGCCTAACTGTCGGAGCTAGCTAACGGCTTTCTGCGTCTTTTAACGGGCTTCGCCGGTTTTTATTTTTCCGCCTGAAGCGGAGTGTGTGTGTGTGGGGAACCGGAGCTCCACCGACGCGTTTCTGCTTTAGGTTTTCTTCAACATTTCAGTTGAGTTTTCTGGCTGTCGGTGAAAACATTCCGTCAGAACTTTTCCTCTCTCTCTCTCTCTCTCTCGCGCTCTCTCTCACTGTGGGTGTGTACTGTAATGCTGGATTGTTTCCCACCCGCGTCATGTCCGACCCCTCGGCTCGGCTCTGCTATGTAGTTTGGGATCCTTAAACAAACCTAAATAACTAAGGAAAAACGCGAGGTTTGAGGGTTTCTTTTGGTTTTCGTTCTGGTCGTTTCTGTTGATTGTGTAAAAAGCCTGAAGAGCTAGCTGCTGCTGCTGCTAAGTTTCCTTGATTTTTTTTGTCTCTGGGAGTTAAACAGAGGGGAGTGTGGAAGCGGAATCTCGGAGCCTGGAGCAGGGACAGGAGGAGTGTGTGTGTGGTGTGTAATTCATTAATTAGTTAAGTTATCGGAGTAATTAGTTAAAGCTGTGGGGAGCGATGGGCTGCACCGTGAGTCAGGAGGATAAGGCGGCGCGCGAGCACTCCCGGGATATAGACCGGACCCTGCGCGAGGACGGAGAGAAAGCGGCCAAGGAGGTCAAACTACTGCTGCTCGGTGAGTCTCACACACACACTCACACACACACGCGCGCTAATCCCAGATCACCTCCTCTACCCCCCCCCCCCCCCCCCCCCCAAATCACCTCGTCTCCTCTCACCCCCCCCCCCCCCCAAATAAATCACCTTCTCTCCTTTATCTGTGAGGCTCTCTCTCTCTCTCTCTCTCTCTCTCTCTCTGATGATCCAGGAGATGCCTCTTCTACTCAGCAAACGTGTTTTATTTGGATTGCATCTTATTAAAAGAAACATTTGCATTGCAGCTAATGTCATGTTCCGCTGAGCGAGAGCTCTACTTCTTCATTGACTCCTTGGACGAGCCTGTTGCGCATCACTTCGGAGAATCCTAATCCTGTGTGCCATGTTCACATGTGATAACGCGTGACCCAGAACGCCATTTATTTACGTCTACCCAAAGAGGCCGATGCAGCAGAGCTGTAGTGCTTTAATGCTGCCAGTCTGTAGCTTGGTATGAGATGTTGTAGAGTTGCATTGCATTCTGGGAGTCCAGCACAGTGTTTCACCTGGAAAATATCTTCTATACCGCATTACCCTGTATTCAGGGTCACAGGGGGCCTGGAGCTTATCCCAGAAGGCTTATGGCGGGGGCGGGGTGCACCCTGGACAGGGTGCCAATCCATCGCAGGGCGCACACACATACACTCACACACTACAGGCAATTTGGGAACACCAATTAGCCTAATCTGCATGTCTTTGGACTGTGGGAGGAAACCGGAGAACCCGGAGGAAACCCGCCAAGCGCGGGGAGAACATGCAAACTCCACGCACACAGAGACGGGAATCGAAACCCGGCCCCTGGAGGTGCAAGGCGACTGCTAACCACTACACCACTGTGCCGCCACAGTTTATTCAATAATTGTATTTTTATTAGTACTTAATATATTACATGACTAATGACTGTCTGTAGACGTTTTTGTGTAAAACTAGAGTTTAATTTACTTGTGTATAATATAAACTATGCAACATTGTCTAGAACAAAATCTGTTTGCTTCTTATTATTTATATAGCATCTAGACTTTTGTCCTTTTTTTTCTCTCTCTGTGTCCTCTTTTAAACTATATGCTGCCACATGTGTAAATTCCTGACTGTCACAGTGTATTGGACAGGATTAGACTAATAAAAAGCCAGGTTGTGTAGTTATGGCAGGGGGTCTCGTTGGCATGGCGACCTGCCACGCCTGTATTATTATTATTATTGTAGGGGAACACTGCAACGTTCATGCCAACACCTATACCCAGGATTATGACCCTTGAAAATTAAACACGAGCGAGAACTCAAGCTCTTCATTTTAGGGACGTTCAAGATGGTAAAATTGTTTTTGTTTCCTAATTAATAGCATCATAACTGCACTCTTGGTAACACTAATAAAATTACACGAGCACAGCAGTTCAGTGAAGTGTTTAAGAGTCAAGATGAATATTAACACAGGAACAGATTCCACAGCAAAACGCCTGTAAAGTGTTTCTCTATGAAGAGTGTCCTGTACGTGCGGACTCGGATTCCTTCTGCTTTAAATTGTTCTTGTGTTATTGGCATTCTTTCTTACTATTTAATGGTTTTTAAAAAATGGTGCTTAGGATTGACACACGCTGCGCCTTACACCATCGATACATGTGCATGTGTGTGTTATGGAAGCGCCGTAGTTGTTGATTGCGAGGTGGGAGATCTGCGTACTGTTTGCCGGTCCTGCCGGTTTTTTTTTTTCCCCGTGTTGCGACACAGTGACACGATTCTCTCTTGTGCCGTGTCCGAGCTGGATGTTGACGGCGTGTTCTGGCCCCTGTAGCACGTCACGCTCTTTATGCACTTTGTTCCCCGTCACGCTGTTTGTACAGAACCACAGGAACGTGTGCTCGCATGTGTGTTCTGGCGCAAGTGTGTTTCAGCAGGGATTTGGCCGTCATCCCGGGTCAGGAGGAAAGTGAAAATCTGGCAGGGTCACGCCATGTCGTCGTGTTTCAGCTCACAGAGACAGATATCCGTTTCTGAGAAGGAAAAAAAAAGTAAAAAAAAAAAGAAGGTGAAAATGATTTCTTTGAGGGAAAGAAGGTTTACTCGATGTGTTTGAGGGTCATGCGTTTTTCACCGTTTCATTTCATCATTGTAGGAATTATTCCTTAAGCATTCTTATCCTGTCTTTTGTTCCACATGTCAGTGTTAGCTGGCCAACATAAAAAAAAAATCTCTATATCCTCAGGACTAAAAGGTCACACATCACCACATCTCCGTTATTGAAAGTTAAAGCGCATATCGCCGCACACTTGGTATTAAATTCCTCAAAGTTTTGCAGTTTAATGGAATCACGTTCACCTTAAACAGACAACAGAAACCTTTCATCTTTGTTGTTTTGCAAAACATTTCACATTGCAAGGTTAGCAGAAGGGGTTTTCTCTCCCCCCCCCCCCCTCGCGGGCCTGTTTATCTCCCAAACACGGTCGGCTCAGGTTTCACCTGCGTTAGGCAAATCCACTTCTCCGCCGGGTGTTAATGAAGGTGTGAAGGTGTAATAACAGAGCTCATAAGTGCTCATCAGCTGCAGCGTTTGACTCAGCGTCTGGGAAGGATGTAGCGTGACGCTCAGCCAGACGACTCAGTGACGCGTGAACAGCCAATTACATCATTAATTTCATCATTGCTGGGAGATTTTGTGACCGCGTTAGAGCGGGAAAAACATTCACGTTCTAAATTTGTGTGAATTTACATTTAAGGTGACTCGCTAAAATCTCAGATCGAAATCAGTTAACAAAAAGCAATGGCACCTTATGCTTCAGTGTGGCAACAGCACACTCATTTCTCCCTTTAGTCACCAATCTTGTTCCTTTCAGCTTCATGGAGTTTGGTCACTAATAACTGACGTACACACTAGTATGAAGGATATCAATGTCACAGAAACATTTGTAAAGTTTTTAGTGCACTTTTTTTTCTTTTTTTTTTTACCGTACACTGTAGACATTCTGCTTCACCAAATCGTGGGTTAATGAGGTTCGTTGTAACAGAGCGCAATTCAGCAGAAAGGTGTGTGTTGTGAAGGTGCGTCTGAGATCTTGTTGCTGTTGTGACGTCCGAGTATCAATTCGGTCGCTTTTGGCCTGCGAGGAGCCTGGAAGGGTGGAAACTGTGGAAACCCGGCACTCCTCCCTAAAGCCTGAAATCAGAGCGAGCCTGAGGACGTGACATGCCTCAGTACAGCGTGTGTGTGAGTGTGTGTGTGTGTGTGTATATACACATACACAGTGAGCGTTGACCCGGGGTTACAGCTCTCTGCGACGCTTTACAGGAAACGGGTGCAAAAATTTTTTTCTGGCAAAGAAAGCAAAGCTTCTGAGACGCACAGCCTCCTCAGTTATCTGGAAGCTGAATCATGTCTAATGATAGAGCAAATCTCAATCTCTCTCTCTCGTATTCATTCATACTGCGAGGTTGATTAAGCGGCTCGTTAGCGGAGATCTCCGCAGATTTTTCGGAGTTTAATGCGACACAGCCGGAGCGAATTCCAGCGTGTTTATTTTCTTTCTTCCTGCCTTTTTCTAACCCCTCCTTCTGCTTTCTTTCCTCTCCGTGTTGAGGGCAGCGCCCCGACTGAAGCCTGCAGAGAGTCTGATCGGTCCGTGTACAAGCCTCGCCGTCTCTCTCGCTCCGCCTCGTCTCCACACCGTCTGCTGTCCGGTCGATAGTGTGATCAGTCTGAGGCTTTCTCCACTTTTTTCGGTCCCACAGCGGGGCTTTCCTCTCCTCAGAGACGGGTCACTGATCTCTCAGCAGTAGCTAATCAGGTTCTCACTGTTCTCTCCTGTAGCGCCGCCGAGTTCTGATTGGTGCAGCTGCAAATCACAGGTTTATATTAATGCCCTTGTTCTAATACGGTATCGTTTCCATAGCAACAGCTTATTTACATCATCTCCTTCAGAGTTGATAATTCACACATGACTATTATTATTATTATTGTTGATGATTAGGGCAAGGAACATTTGCTCGAGGGTAGTGGAATCCTCAAGACCTTAGTGGAGCAGGAGCTCTTTTTAAAGTAAATAATTTAGTTTTTAGTGCCTCACGTCCTAAACGTACACTTGTCAGACACGGCTTAGATCTTGCACACACACGCTTGTGCCTTATTGCACACACACGCTCTCTCTCTCACACACACACACACACACACACTTTACTCTGCTGTACATCTTCTGAACAAGCAGAATTTATGCTGCTGTAAATCTTCTCAGTGGTGCCTGGGACGAGATTTGTCGTGACGCAGGAAAATAACGTAGCAGAACTATTTACTTATCAGAAAGTCGTTCGAAAACCAGTTCTGCAATGTCAGCTTCACTGTGTGTGTGTGTGTGTGTGAATAAACACAGTCATGCAGGCATGGGCACATGCTAATTTTTGCTGATTTTTAATTTCAGGTAGAAAAATAAACTTTCCTTCAGCTCTCCGGTGGAGAACAGAAGGGCTGAAACACATGGGCTAAAAAAACGAATGAAGACTGACGCTACGCTTCACAGAAATATCTCACGAAATATCATGATTATTTTTTCTGCACTGATTACAACAAGCAGCAAAGATATGTACAAATTCAAGCGGCCTTTATCTCCACCTGTTTCAACTGTTCAGATTTTGATAAATTCTCGTCTAAAGCAAAAAAAAAGTCCTCACTGCTGTTTGTTTTTCAGTGTTTTATTTTAACTTGAATGTCTGTGAATGTGGTCACTTGCATTACAGTAGCGATAAACGTTAGCCCAGTCCCCCTTTTGCTATCTTTAACTTAATAACAACACCATCAACAAAAAAATAAATAAAAAAATTAGGACACGGGTCTCATGTTTAAGAGGAAACCCTAAGCTACAGCTTCACCTCTGACTCCTCTTATGAAGCTCTGACACTGGAGACTCCTTCTAGAATTCAGAACCCGGCGTGAAGCAGAAGTTGGGCCTGGGCTCGGATCTCCTGGAGGGAACGCGAAGCCCTCGACCCGATCCGAGCGCCGCTAATAAAGCCGAGGATCGGAGAAGTGACGCAGGTCTGAACCTGCTGCTGAACAGGTTTATCCAGGAGTGTGTACTGAAGTAACGCTACAGCACAGAGTCTTTCCTTCAGGCAAGGTCGAAAAACACACTCGCACAACCTCGACAGGTTGTTTTTGAGCTTAATGTTTTGGATTTGTGTTGTTAAACATTAGTTATGGAATGTTTGTGAGTACAGGGTGGAGTGTGTAAGGTTCACCGAGACGGACCGTCAGCACTGCAAGCTCGTTACGTGTGTGTGTGTGTATATACATGTTTTTAGCGCTGAGCTACAAGACAGGAAATGATTCAGTATGGGATTTCTCACTGTGAAACATCAGCAGTTCCCTTGCTACACTTAGCAGTACTTAATATCTGACACTTAGGCAGGTGCCAATATTTACTACGTTCCTGTCAAACCCTTACAAAAACACACACACACACGAAGCAGAGCGACAGAGATGATGTAGATAAGTGAGTGCTTCATAAACACATAGATCAAGGGTTTCATTTAACACTCGTACACTTTGAATAAAATCAACTGAAACTTCCCCCCCCCCCCATGGGAGTAATCTGTGTCTGTCTCTCTCTCTCTGTGTCTCTCTCTCTCTGTCTGTGTGTCTCTCTCGCTGTCTCGCTCTCTCTCACACGAGTGTTCTCAAGATTTAAGATTCAAATGCGCTTTATTGGCGTGACAAATATGGACATTTTGCATGGCCAAATCTCAGAAATAAGTTAAGACAATAACAGGGATTATTGGATCAAAAAAAGTAGTAATAAAAAATGTAAATACAAATAGAATTGTATATATAAAATGATTATACATATATGCATCTCTTTCTGTCTTTCTCTTTTGATCTGTGTTTTTTTCCCCCCATTTGTTTCTCCATCTCTCTCTCTCTCTCTCTCTCTCCTATCAAGATTCAAGATTTAAAGGCGCTTTATTGGCATGACAAATATTTACATTCGTATTGTCGAAGATAAGGCGCAAGAAAATAACAGGAGTAGAGGGTTTAAAATAAATAAATAAATAAATAAATAAATAAACCGTATATAAAGAGTAACAATGCATAAATGTGTGTATACTCTGGCTGTCTCTGGTCATCTGTCTCTCTCTCTCTGTCTCTCTTGAGGAGAATTTTTTTTTTTTTTAAGTACATAAGGTGGAGATTAGTTTCGATCAAAAGGTGTGAGCGCACGTGTGTGTGTGCGCTTTCATCTGTGCACGTGTGTGTGGTCCTGGAGTGAGATTGCTTTGACCTTGTGATTACACACTTCTCTAACCACTGTGAAGGAGAGAGACACACACACACACACACCCCTCTCTTCCCCATCACTAAACAGCATGTCCTCCATGCCAGAATGAGTGAGACACAGAGTCCGCGTCCTGACCCTCAGACACGTTTATTACACACTGAGGAGAAGCTCGTCTCACTCGCACACAGCCCTCTTCTGTTCTCCAGGGGTTACGGGGCTTAAATTGGATATGACACAAATCATTGTGTGTGTGTGTGTATGGGGGGGAGGGGATGGGGTCAGGGTGATTGATGATCACCAGGCCTTTGGGAGCGTGTAGAGTCTAATCTAATTAACCCTTTCACACCAGACCTCACAGCTGGTCCTGTCCTAATCAGTTTAACTAACCTTTGTGTCTCACTCTCTCTAACCCTGTACGTGTGCGCGCACACACACATGCAGGAGCGTCTGGTCACTGCTTGCCACTGACCCTGCTCTGTAATTTAGTTTTCCTTCCATCTTTCGTCGTCTTCTCTTTTCGTTTCTCTTTTACCTTTTTTTTTTCGTTTCTCATCTCCTTTTCTACTTTTTTTTTTCTCATTTATTATCTTCAGGTCTCCCTCCTTCCTGCATTCATAATGATGTCATTTCCTGTTCCCTGCCCCCTCACTTCCTCTTTTAGCTGGTCTCGGAGAGACTGCCATGCAGAGTTATACTTTTGTTTGCGTCTCTCAGGAAGTAAAGCACACCCTTCCTGTGGGGCACTGCCATCTCTCTCTCTCAATTCAATGAGCATTATTGACATGACCATATATGTACAGTATTGCCAAAGCACTGCAGAAGAGAAGATCTCTCTCTCTCTCTCACTGTCACACACACACATGCACACACAGACCTAAATCACAGGAACATTATTTCCTCTGCAGTCTTGCTAATTGCTTCTTTGTTTCCTCTCTCTCTCTCTCTCTCTCTCTCTCTCTCTCTCTCTCTCACACACACAAATCTGATCAGTGTGCGTCGTCCTCCTGGTTACCATTTGCACATTCAGTATTTACGTGTTTACGCAAGACAATACCAGTGTGTTTGCCTCCACAGTGCAGCATGCAGCTCCCCCCCCCCCCCCCTTCCACACACACACACACACACACACACCCACCTGTTACTACCCACATGGTCATGTTACTATCACATATCACACTACAAGTCAAGTTGCAGTCAGCGAGCAGCTTTTATTGTTTTACAAGCCTGTTGTGTGTGTGTGTGTGTGTGTGTGTGGGTCAGACTTTGATCCTGTGTGTGGCCTGATGAGAGAACACCTTCTCACTGGAACCTTCTATTTTTGTTTCCAACATGAAGTAGTCCTGTTAGAGTTAAGCTCTTTTTCAGATGTAGGATGTGTATCGGTTTCTCTCGATCTGTAAACACTAACGTCTTTTTCCTTCTGTCATTTCGACACGCCTCTACTCACAATTTCATTCAGGACCACTCTGGGGAAAAAAAAAAAAACTGTACAAAAAAAGTAAAAAAAAAAAAAGCGGAATACTTATCATTCTCAAGAGGTTGCGTAGTAAATGTGAGGTAGAACATCTCCCATGGGGTTGCCAGATCCTTCATAGTACCTCATAATTAGTGCTGAAAAACGTATCAAATGTGAGTGTGTGGGAACGTTTTACTTTCTCTCTCTGCTTTTATTTTTTCCCATATCCAGTGATTGAGAGAGAGCGTGTGTGTGTCTGTCTGTCTATGCACGAGTGCGGGATTCAGTATGTAAGGCGTTTAACTTAACTCGAACCTTTTTAAAACTAGTTGAGACGTTTTATTTTTGTGTATTCTGGAAGTGTGTGGAAGTGTCCGGCAAATTCTTAGAAAGCATTAAAGAGCGACAGGAGTAATGAGAGAATTTATACTTGTACCATTTAAAGGCATATAATCATATCGCGTGTTCAGAAGGGAATTACTTTGCAGTTGACTCACTGTCTTGACTCATATTAATACAAGGAAGAAAAAGAAAAAAAATATACAGCATGACTCATTTACATGTATTGTACAGAAATAGATTCCTGAATTGATTAATAAATATGTTGCAGAGCTAATAAGTTATGGAATGATTAATAATATATTAAAAAACAGAGAAAAAAAATCTATAGAATATTTTGTGGAATAATTAGTAAAGAAAATATATTGCACGACTGATGAAGAAATTTATTGCACAGTGAGTAACCTGCCTGATACAATAAATATATTGCACCCTAGTGACGAATTATGGTTTTTCTTTTTCTTTTTTTGTGCAATCTGTTATATGTGGATTGACACGGGTTACTGTGAGTTTATCAGTGTAATGGCCTGAGGAATTAATCATGACCAATCTGGCAACACGACTCGTGGCTTTACAGCGTAGTTTGTTTTCTAGACTGTGGTGTTTGTTTGGCTCACTTTATGTAATACGTCCTGCAAAGTCAAGATGTCACAATCGCGCGCGCGCGTGTGTGTGTGTGCGCGCGCGCACGCGCTGATCTGTGAATGTTCCTCACACGGTTGAGACTTGTCCTGGGTTGGATGCTGTGCTGCCTGCCAGTGTGTGAACAGTATAGCGTGTAGGATCGAGTTTATGACCTCAAATAAAGATGCATGTAAAAAAATAACGAAAGGGGGAAAAAAATGGCTTTTGGGAGTCAGTGTGCTGATGGATCGATCGGCACACAGAAGAATTTTGATACGTAACCGAATTATTTCCCCATTTCTACTGCTCAGTATTTTATCGAATATCGTTTTATTTAATATGTTGTGTACTGTTTATTATTAATACTACTATATTGTATTATTGATTTCTTGCTGGAATGTTCCTCATCACATAGTATTTACAAGCTATTAATAATAGTTTCTGTACTATGTGTTATATTATGTATATTAGTGCTAGTGTGTATTACTGTAATATTACCGTCTCGGAGTGCGGTGATGTGTTTAGAGAGTGAGAGATGGAGAAAGATATTTAGAGAGACAGCCTTAAGTGCTGCAGCTGCTGAACATCGTTATGCTGCAGGACATCAACAGGAGCTCCGGAAAGCTGCAGTTTGTGTGTGAGGTGTGGTAGTGTGGAATAGTGTTTTCTTATGCATTCAGTGTAAATTACTTAAACACACGAGGGGTTCATAAATGTCATGAAAAGGGGAAGTGGGAGAGGCAGACTTTCATTTACTTCTTTATCGTCTCTCTATACACAATTACATGGTGAAGGGGTAGGGAATGGAAAAAGAGGAAGAGAGCGACAGATGGAGTGTGTGTGAGGCAGAGATACTGTGAGATTTGAGGGAGGTCGAGGCAGAGAGAGGGATGGTGAGGCAGAGAGAGACTGAGCGAGACGGCGCGGGGTGCGGGAGAGACTCGGAGCGAGGCAGAGAGAGGCAGGGTGTACTGAACCTGAGTAAAGCACTGTGTGTGTGTGATATTTCTTGTGGAGTCCTGTATGCATGAGCGTCTTCTGTGTGGTTACCCGTGTCCTACATCACTTCCTGTCTGCTGCAGGAGCCGACTTTTTAGGTGCTGCTGCCTTTGTGTAACTAGACACACACACACACTCTTACTCCTACCTGTAACCCCCTCATCATCCTCAGTGTGTGTTCACTGTGGGCTGTGGCTTAACCGAGCTGAGGGGGACGGCACGCCGCACTGCTGTCTGAGCAAACAGAAACATTCTCTCTCACACACACACACACACCTACCTTTACCTCAAACAGCCCACATGAAACGCACTGAGCAAATGAGTAAAAATTCTGTGTGTGTGGACACATTTGTGTTGACTTTGACTCGGACCACTTCATGGAATTTTTATTTTATTTATTTATTTTATCAGCAGGTTGGTCATAGATCGTTCACCTTTGAATTTGTGCGCGTGTGTGTGTTTGAGTGAGAGCTAATCATTAGTCTGTTAGCTCTGTGTAGAAGAGTTCACGCCGCGCTCTGCTTGTGCAAGTGTCTGAGATGTGCGTTCTCAGGACGACAAACTTCCCTCCTGAGAACGGAAGAGTGTGTGTGTGAATGCAGTATTTATAACTGCACCTGTGGATCAATGGTTCATTTCCTGTCTGCCCAGACTGGCATACTGTGTGTGTGTGTGTGTGTTTACTGGCAGAACAATAAACAATAGAGCGAAGGATACCAATCTCGGCTTAAAGATTGTTCAGTCCATATGGGCTTTATGTACACAAATCCTTCTATATACACACACACACACACACACACACACATATGCATGCATGCATTCAGACAGACGCGCACACGACTGGTCTATCTCCACTCTAGCTGCAGGCATCGTGGTCTGGTGTACACACACAGCTTTATTGTTTGTGTGAATTATGGTGTGTGTGTGTGGTTTCACTCTTGTTTACTGTAATGTGGGCTGTTTATTTTCTGACCAGCTCCAGCATGCATCAGCACACACACACACACACACACACACACACACACACACACACACACACACACACACACACACACCAGGGCATGATGGATGAACTGACACAAACACGTAGTCTGACAGGTAGAAAAAAAAATATGAGGCAGACGGTAGACAGACCTGAACAGAAAAACAGATGAGTAGATAATTGGGTTGACAGAAGGAGAGACAGATGGGAATATGCAGATGGAGAGATCAAAAAAAGATGGTAGATGAGGAGGAAGATGGACTGATGGGTGGATGAGGAGGAAGATCAGATCAGATCACTTTGAATCGTACATATTCTCTCTCATTTCATACACGTTTTCGGAGTTTTCTTTCGATTGAGATTCTTTTGATCTCTGAATGAGGATGGATCGTCAGGTTGAACAGACTGTCCAGGGGATGGGGAGGCCGGACAGACAGCCGGGCGGGTGGGAAGGTGGACGCACCGGATGGTGGGCAGGTGGTCTGACTCAGACTCCCCTCCTTTTGACCTTTAGCGGTTCTAACTTGGTACGCAGCTGAGGGAACGCTTATTAAAGCACACACTCGGGCACTGATTGCGCCCCGCACTGTGAAAGCGTGTCATACCGAGACGGCACCGTGACGAAGGTCGGTGGTTGTGTGTCGTTACGTCCACGGTGTCCCTGTCCTCATCTGTCCATCTGTTTATCGTTCCAGTCCGAGTCAAATGGGACGTGTGTAATTATTACCCACGAGCTGTTCAGCTGGATTTCTACGGAATGTGGAAGTGATTGGAGAAGAGTCTTGTATAGTGTGTGTGTGTGTGTGTGTGTGTGTGTGTGTGTGTGTGTGTGTGTGTGTGTGTGTGTGTGTGTGAGAGAGCGCGCGCGAGCACAGGGCCTGTGAAACAGGAGCGGGTCATGTCTAACAGCGTACAGAAACTCCCGAGAGAGAGACGGACGCGGCTGAGCCGTTCTCACATAGCCGGGCCCGTCCTCCACGTCCGGGAGAGCGGCGCGCTGACCGACGCTTCCGTCCGCTAAGCGGAGCGCTCCGAGGTCTGTGCATTTCTGCACGTTTCAGCTCACACCACCACGTTGCAGTCACGTGACAGGAAACCGGCACAAACACTGCAGCGTCTACGAACAGAAACACACCGGTCGTCTGTAGCTCAGGGGCGCGACGTCCAGTCACAGATGTTAAACGCACACAAAAAAACTGTTTACTATCAATCAAATTAAGACTTGTGTGTGTGTGTGTGTGTGTGTGTGTGTTAAAATTTCTCCGGGTCACTACATTCACTGAAAGACAGCACAGAGAGACGGACACATTTCTTTTTTTCCTCTTAAGGAAAGCCAGTTAAAATCGCAGACAGGAGGACAGAGTCAAAAACTAAATGATTGACAGGTAGACAACTAGGCGGATGTCCTCTCCATCACTGTGCAGTTATTTGCAGAACTTTTAAATTAGTCCTGGTGTGATTTGCATGAATTAATGAATCTGGTCTCTCATGTGTGTGCGCGTGCATGTGCGTGTGAGAATTATAAGAGCTCAACAAGGTGTTCAACAGTGAGCGTTGACCCAGAGTTACAGCTCTCTGCGATGCTTTACAGGAAACGAGCGCAATTTAAAGAAAGCAAAGCTTCTGAGACACGCAGCCTCCTCAGTTATCTGGAAGCTGAATCATGTCTAATGATAGAGCAAATCTCTCTCTCTCTCTCTCTCTCGTATTCAATCATACTGCGAGGTTGATTAAGCGGCTCGTTAGCGGAGATCTCCTCAGATTTTCGGACTTTGATCAGAGTTTAATGCGACACGGCCGGAGCGAATTCCTGCCTTTTTCTAACCCCTCCTTCTGCTTTCTTTCCTCTCCGTGTTGAGGGCAGCGCCCCGACTGAAGCCTGCAGAGAGTCTGATCGGTCCGTGTACAAGCCTCGCCGTCTCTCTCGCTCCGCCTCGTCTCCACACCGTCTGCTGTCCGGTCGATAGTGTGATCAGTCTGAGACTTTCTCCACTTTTTTCGGTCCCACAGCGGGGCTTTCCTCTCCTCAGAGACGGGTCACTGATCTCTCAGCAGTAGCTAATCAGGTTCTCACTGTTCTCTCCTGTAGCGCCGCCGAGTTCTGATTGGTGTTGATTAGTTTTCTCATAAGAGCAGCTCTGACTGTAGTGCAGCTGCAAATCACAGGTTTATGTTAATGCCCTTGTTCTAATACGGTATCGTTTCCATAGCAACAGCTTATTTACATCATCTCCTTCAAAGTTAATAATTCACACATGACACTCATTAATTACTGATCGTCAATAATAATAATAATAATAAACATCTTCAGCATTGTGTTCAAGTACAGCGAGGAACATTTGCTCGGGGGTAGTGGAGTCCTCAAGACCTTGCAGGAGCTGCTTTGAAGGTTTTTCTCTCCCTCTCTCACGCGTGCACACACACACACACACACACACACACACTCACTCACTCACTCTCTTTTGGGATGTTAAGCCTGCTCACATCGGCATCTTGTGAAGAATTATTAACAGTTATTAGTGCCAGCAATTCCCCGTGTGTGTGTGTGTGTGTGTTTGTTTATGTGATGCCAAGGTCTCGCATCTTAAACGTACACTTGTCAGACACGGCTTGAATCTCGCACACAAACACATGTGCGCCTCATTGCATACACACATACACACACACTTTACTCCGCTGTCCATATTCTGAACAAACAGATTCTAGATAAGTGTTAAGATTAAAATGAGTTAAAGGATGAGTGATTGCGTCTTGGTACACTTACTGATCCAGGAGAGGGACAAACACGCACGTGGGCACACGTGATGTGTCTGAAGCTCTCTGTTTATCATCAGCAAAGAGAGGAACGTGTATTGTAGCTTTGTGCAGCTGCCCCGTGTCACGTACAACAGAAGAACAAAACTCATTAACATGTAAGTCTCAGAGAGATCCGGAGACAGGTGATAGGAAACACATTAACACAAGCTACGTGTGTGTGTGTGTGTGTGTGTGTGCGCGTGTGTGTGTATTCACCTGGGCACAGGCTGTAGGCAGTGCTACCATATACGGAATGAGGAAGCTGTGTTTATGGACACACAACCATGGGAAAGTTCTCAGAATATCAGAAAACTAATGTGGCTTAGAAGAAGTGCAAAACAAAATAACAAAACGGAAAACAGAACAACAAATACAAAAAAAATTAAAACCAAAAACAAAATGAAATAGCAAAAAAAATAAAAAATAAAACTAAATAATGACAAATACAAAAATAAAAAGAAAACAAAATGAAATAGCGAAAAAAAACTAATCAACAAATTAAAAAAACAAAATAATAAAACCGAAAAAACAAAATAAAAAAACTGAAACTCGCTCAAGGGTCCGACAGCGGCAGCCTGGTCACATGACCGCTCGAACCAGAGGCCCAGCAGTCCAACACTTTAACCACCAAGATATCCCCGCCTCCTTACCAAATGATATCATGACATCATCCCTGATAATAGAACACAGTAATTCTCAACAGCTGGAGCTGGGGTAAACATCTGTCATATCCAGTGACCCTGAAGTTTCCCGACGTACACCCGTAGACCTGATTTTTAGTTTTTTTAAATCGCCCCCTCAGCATGCAGTCTAACGGGTTTATAACGCTAGAAATTCTGTAGTGAGCACCGTCAAAAGTTTGTGGACGCGTCTCAGTCGCACCTAGGGGCGCTCATTCCAAAACCACTCGTGGCGTGTCAGGGGTGATTTGAGGAGGTTCAGTGGGGTTGAGTTGAGTCAGAGCACTCCACTTTAACACACCATGGGGCTCCGGGTTAGTGTGAAGGTTAACTGTAATTCTGTAGCGTACAGGGACATTATTGTATGTGTGGTTTAAACTTTCAGGGTGCACATACTTTCGGGGCATGTGGTGTATAATAATTAAATGACCTCAGGCCCTGAAGCCGATGACCGACAGTAGCAGCGTTTCCTCAGATTTATGTTTTTTTTTTTTTTTTTTATGCACGCAGCGTTATGATGCCAGTGAACTCTAATAACCTTTTGACCCTTTAACCATGAACAGGATGTAGAATGTCAGCTCGCGCAGAGTCGGGGACGAGTCGAGTCAGCTACTGCAGGCGTTATCTCTCTCTCTCTGTTTGTGTGTGTGTGTGTGTGTGCGTCAGTGGCAGACAACGTCCTAGCTGGTACCTCGCACAGGAAGGGCAGAGCTGCAGGTTTTTTTGTTTGGTTTTATTTGACTTCCTGCGAAGCGAGGTAACCGCACTCTTTTATACACACACACACACACACACACACACAGAGTAAGAGAGATGGAGGCAGTATAGAGAGGCTGAACCTTTCATCTAATTATCGTATTCCTCTGTAATTAATCACACCCCGCTGAGCGATCACTCCACGCTCACCCTCGGACAACAGGCGCGTCGAGTAACGTGGTTCAGACCAGAGGTCACCGGCATCACTCGGTCGTCCTCGTACTTCTCCTAAAGACACACTAGCCTCGCGTGACGCAGAGTTTGTTTGATTGGGGAAATCAACGTTTTCTGTGTTAAAATTTACATCATGTTAAATTAATGATTTTTTACCTTTTTTTTCGGGATTGCCTGTTGGGAAAAGGAAAGCAAACGTTCATATCGTTTCAGGATTGAGGAGAAGATGTTTTCCCAGATCTCACTGCAGTATCCACCATAAGTCACATCATAACTTTATATCACGTGGACATTAAAAGAGTTTTTCTAAGGTGTGTGTGTGCGCGCGCGCACTTGGTAGCAATACTTGCTTGCTCGGATATTAAGCAGATGTGAATGACATCACTGACTCACATCTTTCCACCTATTGTACATCTTATACAATGTGTATTGTGTACGTTTGTGTGTAAATGTATATTAAGACTTGATCACATCGTGTGTGTGTGTGTGTGTGTGTGTGTGTGTGTGTGTGTGTGTGTCAGTGTGACTGCATGGGGGGGGAAAAGTTTGCCAAGTTTTTGATCACATGCTCACACAAGGTCACAGAAGGGTTTGTACTCAGCAACTTTGTTTTGTTTCCCCCTCAGTTGGTGCTGTTCTAGTTTCTTCCCCACCGAACCTCACACACTCTCTCTCTCTCACTCACACACACACACACAGAGGTCGTGCACACGTGCGTGGATCTGTGCCGTGGCCGTTCTGTCGAGAGCAGCGTTACCATGGTGTTTATCACCAGCATCGTCGTCACGGAGTTCGTGCTTGGAAAGCAAACAGCTCGATTTTAGGACAGGGGAAAAAAACAACAACTAAATGAGAGAGAGACAAATGAGAACAAAGGCAGGATCGACGGGCTGTTAGTGTGAGCAACCACACACACACACACACACACACACTCGGAGGCGAGAACACGAGCTGATAGGGCGGTGACGAGGTGTCGCTTCTGCTGTAGGTGTTACACACAGCATCTGTTCCCATCTGGTGTGTGTGTGTGTGTGTGTTTGAGCGAGGTGAGATTTACTGGAAGGAAGGACTAGACTGTAAATAAAGCTGACATGTCACCACACACACACACATGGGAAACACTCACTGAAGCAGAGTAGGATGCTGACAAACTTTTTTTTTTTTACATTTAATTTGTTTCCCTGTTTGCTTTGTCGACAATTTTTTGCGCTTGCAGTGAATCGTATCACTCAGCTGTTTGGATTTCCAGCCGTCTTCTGTACACACACACACACACACACACACACGCACATCTGCTTATCATGCCACTCAGGCTGGCTCTTCCTCATAGAGATATAAATTTTAATGTGAATCAGGAGCGATGCTGGTAAATGCGTGTCCTGCCGACGCACTCAAAGTGAAAAGCTTTAACGCCGCTCCAGTTTCAGTGTTAATCAGTTTAAACTCGTTAACGTGAGCGAGCGAGAGCGCGCTGATGTGTCCCTGATGCCTCTCAGATCCGTCACCGAGTCTGAATCAGGGGATTATTTCGGCTTGTTTGGTTTGGATTCACATGAAACATAATTTAATAAAACGTCCTCATAAAATTCTTTCACTACGCGCTCGGAAACCCGGAGACGGAAAAACATAAACAACTCTTTTCCCAAGAACCCGGAGCCAGTGCTGGGGAAGTGGGTCAGTCATTCTCCACCGGATCTGTTTCTGTCATATCCTGCGCTTATTTCCTGTTTCTGTTTGATCCAGAACACACAATCACGTTTGTGTGTGTTTGTGTGTGTGTGTGTGTTTCTGCAGTGCTACGGCTCTGTGCTTTGGTTCATTGTAGCGGCTCACAGATACACAAACGCCTCCCACTGCGGCGAGTCGACTCGAGGAAGAACCGCACTGGGGCTCAGTTCACACTCTGCACACGTCAATGTTTTTGTGATGTTTCCATGGTAACAGTGTGGTGATGTCACGTGGTGTCGCTGAACCTCCCTCTCTCTCTCTCTCTCTCTCTCTCTCCATCCTGCTGTTCTTTATCTATCTCTCTGTCTCTCTCTAAAACTTCTAAACTTCTCTCCACTTTTCATCCTCTTCCTCCCTCTCTCCACTCCTCTTCCTCAGATCCTTCTTCCTCATCCTCTTACTCTTCCGCTTTTCTCCTCATCCCCCTCTGCCTACTCTCCCAGCTCTTCCATCTCCTCATCCCCCTCTCTCCCCTACTCTTCCTCCTCTTCCTCATCCTCTTCCCTCTTGCTCTTAATTAGGAGAGGGTGAGAGACGGAAAAGAGTGTGAAGGGATTGGACAGAAGCAAATTGATTGAGCAGGAATGTGACTATGGAGCTGAGGTGTGTGTGTGTGTGTGTTCATACAAAGAGAGCTTTGTTAGCTCTATGGGGATCCACTCCTTATGCATGATGCATACTGCTAAGACACACACACTTTAAGAATGTTAAATACACACACACACACACAACTAAGACCCCTGACTTATTTGACTGTCTGCTGTAGTGTGTGTGTGTGCGTGTGCATTTCCGTTGTGCTCTCTCTCTCTCTCTCTCTCTCTCTCTAAAGCTTAGCTTTAGCACAGGGTTAGCTGTGTAAAGGTTGCCATGGTGATGTGTGAACAGAACTTTGCTTCCTTTCTCTCTCTCGTGTGTGTGTGTGCACATGTTTGATTTGTCTGCTTATCAGCATAATTCTTCTGAGAACTCCTCGCTGTCTGATGAAACATCAGCAGCGCGCACACACACACTTTCAATCCTGCAGAACACAGTGATCAGCAGCCTGGTTGTTGGTTTAAACACAGAGGCTCCGCCCCTCAGCGTCTCTGATTGGCTCCCATCAGTCAGGTTTTCTGTGTAAACTCAGCGCTGTGTGTTCAGAGAGAGAGAGAGAGAATTAATCCTGACTTCCTCAATTATGTCTCATCAAAATAAAAGTTACAGCTTTATTTAAACCTGTTTATCCACACACGCGCACACACACTACACACACACACACACTACACACACACACACTACACACTACAGTGAGTAGACACTGATTGGTCCGGTGATTAACGTGAGAAGTGTTCTTTATTAATCCTTGAATTATCACATCATTCTCACCGTTTCTTTCTCTCTGTCGGAGCAAAGCTATGAAAAGTGAGTTTTGCTCTCACACACACACACACACACACACACTGGCTGAGAGGAAGCTCGGACCACTTTTATAATCAGTGCTGAGCTTTAATAACAGCTGGTGCAGTGTGTGTGTGTGTGTGTGTGTGTGTGTACTCCTGCCGGAGCTCCAGGAGATCGTGACAGGTTGCGTGTCTGTGCAGGACAGGTGAAGACACACAGCGGTGAGGAAACGAGCCGTGTTTATAGAAATCCTCACCTCGGATTCACTCGAGTCTCTCAGCGATGCGGGTCAGTGTGTCGATTTACAAACAAACAAAACGAATCAACAACCAGCCAAAACAAACCAGAGGACAAGCCATGAGCTGCTGCTTCTGATTAATGTCTGACTGATGCAGGGTGAGTGTGTGAGAGATTTCAGCTGTAATTGTAGCCATGCTGTTGTTTTCTTTTGATGAATGACATTTCGACCACACACACACACACACACACACACACACACACACACACGGTTATCCGCGAGGACCGGAAGGCAGGTGTTTAAAACCTCACTCTGCTTTCTAATGACTTTAACGCAGCTTCTTCATGTGAAAGACAACAGGAAGTGACTCTTCCACCGCACTCCCACTTCCTCTCACATTTTGTACTTCATCTACATCACCTGAAACAGTTCAGTCTCGTTCAGATTCTCCTTTTTAACTTTATACTGGAACGCTGCACGTCTGGACAGATGTTTAGCATCTTCGAGGATCGCTATTAAGGCTGATCTTCATCTACATCGTCCAATCAGACGCTCAGGAGAGGCCCATGCCCCCCCCCCCCCCCCCTCCCCAAACTTGTGATCATGGTTCATCGCCGTGTTTTGCGCGCGCACACACAAGTTTTCAGTCCACATCAATGTATATATTGGTAGGGGTAGCCCTGGAGGAGGTGTGTGTGTGTGTGTGTGTGTGTGAGCGAGCGCTTTTCCATGAACAGAAGGTTGAACCCGCCACAGGCAGCCCGTCTGTCACTTGAAGCCAGACGACAGAGAAACACAGCTGGGTCTCTATTTGAAGCGCGCGCACGCACACACACACACACACACACACACACACACACACACACAGATTCATCTGGCCAGTCATTATACACTTCTGCTTTATATTTTTTGCTAACGCAGCGTCAGCACTTCAGAGTGCAGTTTTCTTCGTCCTTTTGTTCCTGTCAGGAGCGACACACACACACACACACACACACACACACACACACACACACAGATAATCTGAAGATTCAAGCAGGACGTTTGTTCAAGTTACAAGAGTTGGTAGATAAAGTATTATTTGATTGTACGCGCCGCACACACGCTATTCATCTACAGTAACACTTTCACACGTCTTCACTCCAAACGTTCCTCGCGGCTCGGCTCCTGTCCGTGGCTAAACCATGCTCGGTGTTATTCCAGCCCGAGACGATCAGACGCATCATATAAACGTCTCGTACACACTCCGGAGATGTACTGAAGGTCTCCACATGCGCGTCCCGGACTCGTGTGTAATCCGAATAAAGTCGATTATAGACGACTCCTCGGTCAGTTCTGTGACGGAGGTTTAAGAACTCGATACTGACCTTTTCTTCATCTAGTGCTTAGATAGATCGAGTCTGACGTTTTATCAGTTAGAGAAAATCTCCTGGTGACTGTGGTGCTTTGTGGTCTGAGGGAGAAGAGAGAGAGCGAGAAAACTCACAGCTTCCTGCGTTAGGAGAGAAATAAACCGAGGAAGTGCGTCTGGCTCAGAGGAGGGAGAGAGGGGAAAGCTCAGGTTCCATCCATCTGTCTGAACACGAGACAGTCATACAGAGAAAGAAGTAATGAGACAAAGGGAGAGAAAGAGAAGTAAAAATACCTGGAGAGAGATGGGGAAAGAGGGACAGGAGGAAAGACAGAAAAGATGGTTAGAAAGATGGAGAGAGGGACAGTGAAGTTCAGCATTTGTCTGTATCCTATACACTTCTGGAAGAGTAAAGAGAGAGAGAGGGACGGGTAGAGAGATAAGGAGAGAGAGAGAGGGACGGGTAGAGAGATAAGGAGAGAGAGAGAGGGACGGGTAGAGAGATAAGGAGAGAGAGAGAGGGACGGGTAGAGAGATGAAGAGAGAGAGCGAGGGACGGGTAGAGAGAGAGCGAGGGACGGGTAGAGAGAGGGCGAGGGACGGGTACAGAGATTGAAGAAGGTGGTAGAAAGGAAAGAAGAGAGACGGGTAGAATGACTGGGAGAGAGAGAGAGACAGACTGGTGGAATGAGGAGGAGAGAGACACACGGGTAGAATGACCGAGAGAGTGAGACAGAGACAGAATGAGGAGGAGAGAGCGAGACAGACATGCCACATGTCAGACACACTGAAGTTTAAGAGCGTGTAGTAAACTGAAGCAGGATTGAACCAGGTTTAACTGACACACACACACACACACACACAGAGTAGTTTATCTCCTGTGACTTCCTCTTGATTAGAACCCCAGTGCGCGATGGTGAAACACCGTGAAACCGCTGCACGTCACAGCCGTCACTGAATGCGTTCATGCGTTGCCATGGAGACAACCGACTTCTCAGGCTGAGGAAATGAGCAGCTCTACGACGTCACAGGTTAAAGCAGGCGGCGGCCTTTACTTGTGGCTAAACGACGGCTCTGAACTCGGGTTCAGACTCAGCTCGGGTTCAGACTCAGCTCGGGTTCAGTCTGCAAAAAAAAAAGAAACAACATTCCACAACCGAAATACCAGAACAGCGTGATTATATCAGACCCAACACTCGGAGGATCACACCCAAATGTTCACCCCCCGTATCTGATCCAGCGTCGGTCGGACAGCGGGACACGTGAGCGCTCGGCTCGGCATGCTGACTGTGGAACGCTACGTTCAGAAACACCACACCATGGGCACTGGGGTAGACGAGATACGAATGCGTGTATGCACCTCCTTGAACTCTCTTATTAAACCCCAGCGCTCATGACCGGACCAGGATCCATTAGTGTCTCCACTTCCTGTCAGACATGAGAAACACAGTGGTGGTAACGAGCGGGATGTAACACACTGTGCGTTAAACTGTTAATAATAAAACGTGGAGAATAAGATGGAGCGGTGTGTACGGAGCGGGATCACCCCGGAGCAGCGCTTGCACCCGCCGCAGCTTAAAAATTAGCCTCAGTGGAGGAGGCGTGGCCTCCGTGTGTATCAGCCTCAGTGGAGGAGGTGTGTGTGTGTCAGTCTTATTAATGTATTAAATCCGATGATGTCGTCTCTGGTATATTTTAATTTCCTTTCAATTTACCGTAGCCTTTATCCTGATAAAGCCAGCAGAGACCAAAACTCCATTTCCTCATTTATTCCCTTGTGACCCATCTCACGGATAGACAAAGTGTGTGTGTGTGTGTGTGTGTGTGTGTGTGTGTGTGTGTGTGTGTGTGTGTGTGTGTGTGTGTGTGTGTGTGTGTGTGTGTGTGTGTGTGTGTGTGTGTGTATTAGCTGTGGGACTCTGAGAGTCTGAGTGATTGTGATATTTACAGTCATTCTAGATTTGCAGTGTCACAACAGATACCTCTCCCTCTCTCACACACACACACACACACACACACACACACACACAGAGCCGCAGCCTGTTGAGTAAACACGGCTTCGTTTAGGAAATTCTGAACTTTTACAATATCGTCTGTGTGGGAAATCCAGCACACTCCTGACATCCCTCACGATTAGGGAAGAGATTCCTGATACCGGTACTGATTCTGATATCCTCACTTCGGTACCGGTTCCTAAATTCAGTACCAGTACCAAAAAGATAAATCCACATTGCAGTACGTTTTATTGAGTTTTCATGTCCTGTGCATGTTTACGTTGTACACTCGGTCCTGTTCATAACATGAAGTTAAACTGGAAGATGTCCGAGTGTTGTGCGAGTTCATAGTTCAGGTCAGTTCTAGGTTGTGCTAAGCTATTTCTTCTGTTTGTTTGTTTGTTTTAAACAACATTGTTGTTTTTAAATCTGTTAAGCTGCTTTACAGCCTTTCTATAGCACTGCAATGACGAAGTGCTATAGAAATAAAACTGAATTGACTTGAATAGAGAGAGAGAGAGAGAACCTTTTATGTTCACCTCACAAAATATTTGTGGTGTTTGAAATCAAACAAATCTGTTTACAGACTGACCCGTTCACTTCATCCCGTCCTAAAAAATATTTTTTTAAAAGCACAGAGTCTGATCAACAAGCTGTGCTCTCTGTTCATGTTCCTGTACAAGAAAGAAAGTCAGGACGTTTCATATAACCGCACACCTGCTGCAATTTACGAAATACAGTTAACGTTAAGTTTAACGAACACCCGTGCACGCGTCCGCCAAAATTTGTTCTCTAAATGTTCTCCTCTAACACCCGCGGTTGCAGCTCCATCCTGAGCGAGGTGGGGCGAGGGGAGTCCTGCGCCGCGGATTTAGGAGGAAGCGCTGTAACGTGAGGCGAATTTAAATGACGAGGGGAAGAAGGCTGCGGTTTGTTCCCCGTGCAGTCGAACACAGAGCGGCTTTCTGCTCTTAACCGCGTCCCGCGTACGCGCTGGTGTTTTAGTCACGTGGTGCTGTCTGGACTGCCATGTCCTTTTGTGTCTAACGCGCCAATGAAATTATCAAGGTCGTGCTTTTCTTCAGGTAGATGGTTTTTTACACCGTAGACAAGCCTTTTAAAACACACACACACACACACACACGCGCGCACACACACGCACAGACGTCAGCCTTGTCTCTAGGCTGCAGGACTACCTGCATTTATTTCTCAGGCATCGAAAGTTGTCGTATCGACAGTTTGCTGATCTGTGCATTATGGGTAAGACTGAGTGCAGAACAGCAAGGTCTCATACCCCCCCGCCCCCCCCCCCCCCAACGCTTTAATGGTTTTCACACGCGCACACCGCGCAGGAAGAAGATACTTCACATCATGTATTTTTCTCACAGAAGGTGTGTGTGTGTGTGCGTCTGTCTTTGTCATGCTCAGTTACTTGTTGGTAATATCACACACCTCACACACAGTTTAGCACGAGTGTTGTGGGAAATCTCAGCTTCTTCACATTGTCATCGTGTGTGTGTGTGTGTATATATGTGTGTGTGTGGCTTTTCAGCATGACGATGTTCACAGACTGCATATATAAAATCCATCATAGAATGTGATGACACAGTTGTTGAGTCAGATGATGGCTGTATGTGGATTTGGTTAATGGCAGGTCAGGTGTGTGTGTGTGTGTGGGACAAGGCAGATAAGTAGTATCTCTTTGTGGTCTTGTGGAAATAAAAATTTCTGGAGCTAATTAAAGCTTCTCTTCCTGTTACTGATTCTCCTCTAAGAAGGAAAAGGAGAGATTTTTTTCAGTGAGTCTGGGTTATACATCTCACACACACACACACACACACACACACACACACACACGGTTTATTTCATCTGTAGATTATGAATTTTGCATCCACGAGACAAATGGAGGAAACTTGGCTAGGTTGTCTGTGTGGGAGGAGCTTGCTTTCTTTTCTCCTGTCACTCACAGTAGCACTAGCCAATCACTGGCTTCCGTTAGCTGGTGTAAGAGGAAGAGGGCGGACCGTCCCGTATCATCCGAGTGCATTTAAATGTGTGTTGATTAGTTTGTTTCTGTTTATTAACGTTGTTGTTGTTGTTGTTTTCTCTCTGCAGGTGCGGGAGAGTCGGGGAAGAGTACCATAGTGAAGCAGATGAAGTGAGTAACCACACACACACACACACACCCGAACACCAAGACAACACTCTCCTGTAGAAACAAGTCATGTTTCTGCATTTAATGTGTTAGGTGTTGATATCGCCCCCTTCTGGAGAATATTCACTCTCAGAAATCAGTTAAATGACTCACTCACCTGATCTCGCACTGATTCCCCGAACTTGTAGCGGTGAGAGATGCAAGAAGTAGGAGAGAGAACTTTTTTTTATTTTATTTTTTTTTTCCCCCCGATTTTCTCCCTAATTTAGTCGTGTCCAATTCCTCCCCGTCACTAGGGGGCTCCCACATTAAGGCTACTACTACCACTCAGCCGGGAGGGCCGAAGACCATCACGTGTTTTCCTCCGAACCACGTGACGCCAGTCGACCGCATCTTTTTGAACTACTCGCTCGCGCACCGTTGGGGGCGGAGTCACACACTCGGAGGACAGCGCTATCCGCTCCCTCCGTTGCGCGAGCTCACAGACGCCCCTGATTGTCTGTAGAGCCGTGATTAATGTGGGAGCACTAAGTACCTCTCGTCCCTCCCCTCTGAGAGAGCTCGGCCAATCAGCTCTCTCTAGACCTCCGGCTGCGAGAGGTTACAGCACCACCCGGGAATCGAACCCGCGATCTCCAGATGATGGCGCGAGAACTTTACTACTGCAGAAGAGCGAGACTTAACTTTTAGCGGTGAGGGGAACCTGTATGGTGTTGTGTTGCTAACAGCAGGAAAACTTTATCTGAAACAGAGCGAGGAATAAACACACACCTGTAACACTACAGCTGTAGACGGTCGAATCTCACAGTCTGTGTCTAAAAGCCACAGGTTCAGCATTTTAGTTTCTTCTCTTGCAGCTGGAATATCCCAGCTCTTATTCTGTAAGTGTGTGTATGTGTGTGTGCACGTCTGTCTGCCTGTGTGTGTGCGCGCGAGCCAGAATGAAGTGTGTTTACCAAAAATTAGGGAACTCGTGTGTTAGTCACAGTGTGGAAGATATTTCAGGTCAGTTACAAAATGTGTTGGTTTTTTTTTTTTTATTAATGAGGAAATATCGTCTGTCTGTCTCTGTCTGTCTCTCTGTCTCTGTAGGATTATCCATGAGGACGGATATTCAGAAGACGAGTGTAAGCAGTACAGAGCCGTGGTCTACAGCAACACCACCCAGTCCATCATGGCCATCATCAAAGCCATGAGCAACCTCAAGATCGAGTACGAGGATCCTGCTAGAGCTGTGCGTACACACACACACACACACACACACACACACACACACACACAAAAGACTGTTACAGAAAGAGAGAGAAGCTACACAGCTGTTGTTCTCCTCCCCATTACAGTCGCCATAAATGTGGGCGTGGCCTGATGTTATACACCTGATTGCCGGAGCGCTGTCTGATCCGCCAGTTTATCATCGACAGCTCGTTAACTTCAAAGGAATCTTTAAATCAGAGAAGCGATACTTTTCGATTGATGTGTATCCGGTCATCTCGCTGCGTCAGCAGAGTGACATCACTTCCTCCTTCAGTGTTTAACTACAGACTCGTTACTATTTAAATACTAAATCTATTAGATAATGAACATCCCCAGGCATTTATAAAGCTGTGTGTGTGTGTGTGTGTGTGTGTGTGTGTGTACCTCTGCACATTACTCATCGCCTGGTTATTATTAAAGCGCTCCATGATTACTTCTCCAGATTGGACTCCTGCTCCTTCTCCCTACTGGCTCTACACGAGCTCAGAACAGCACAGAGCCCCCCTCTCTCTCTCTCTCTCACACACACACACACACACACACACACGCTCGTGCGGGCCTGTGAAACGCTGCTTTCATTTCTGGTCCTGATTGAGAGTTTAAGCGATGAAAGCCCCGCATTGTTCTCCCGCCAAATCCGCAAAAATCAAATCAGCGAGGGGAAAATAACTGCAGGGCCGAGGCGACCTCACACCTCTCTCTCTCACACACACACACACACACACACACACACACACACACACACACACACACACTGGGGGAGAGAGAGAGAGAGACGGGTGGTACAGGGTGACTCTTATCTGTTTCGGTTGTGTTTCTCAAGAAACGATAAGATACGTGATGATCTTCATGCCGACACGCGTGATCCCTCTGAGATTAACGTGAGCCACGAATTAGGCTTTTTACGAGGTGAAATAACGTGTGTGTGTGTGTGTGAGCTCATACTCTATTGTACAGTATTTTAGGTGTATTACACACTGTAGGGCAGGTTTCTCAGTTGTGTGTGGGTGCGCGGTCCTGCAGTGTGATTTGAATCGGACGCACTTCCTGTTCCCGAGATCAGACCCGAGCGCCCGCAGCACGTTTCGCTTCCACACTACTGTACAAAAGGTTGAGAAACGTCTCGTGGGAGTTTTACACTGGCATTCCCATCTCTCTCTCTCTCTCTCTCTCTCACACACACACACACACACACACACTGTGTGTAATAAACACCACTATTAATGACACTTCTATTTTTTAACCTGTAAATGTTTACATATAAGCAGCCTGTATTTTTGTTTGGGTTGATTTTTTTGTTTTGTTTGTTTATTTAAATTTCTTCTCCTTTATTATAAAGTCAGCAATTTATGTGTGAGAAGTTGTGTGTGTGTTTTTTTTTTTTTTTTTTTTCCCCCCCCTGCATTCAGTTAGTCGTATTTTTATGGTAATTATTGTCTGGGAATTTGATGGGTTTCTGACCCTGATGGCATCGGTGTTGGAGAAGATCGCGTCACACAGTGTGTATGAGGACGTGTGTGTAGGTCGTCGGACTGTAAATAAATCAAACACAATAATAAATGACTTTACACCGAGGGGAAACAAGTTATTAATGAGCGACACGTTTTTAAAACTTGTTTACAGTTAATATTTAACGTGGTGATGTGGAGAGAGGAACGCGTCCGTGAGGCGGGTCGGATCAGAAATGTTCAATTAACGTCTTAACAAACCGCACATTTTCTCTTGGTTTAATTTGACATTTTCTCTTAATGAAGACCGGCTACTTGTCAGATTCCCGCCTCACCCAGGTGCCGAACCGGACGACCAGACAGACGACCCTGAGCCCTGCACCTGAGCCGTACTCTTCGTGTTTGAGTTCAGACCGGTCCGGATCTCTCTGCACGCTCGCCACGGTCGCTCGATATTCTCTCACTCTTTCTGCTCCGTCGACTTGAGGCCGCGCCTCGTCTTTACACCTCTGGTGTGACCGCGCATTACACCACCGGCCAAAATGTTTTTTTTTTTTTTTTTTGTCAATTAAACGTTACTGAATATTGTTTATCCAAAAACACACTCCTTTGAACAGTCGATATTGAGATGCATCTGCTGCTCGTGCTCTGTAAAGCTTCATAACAGAGCAGAGCAAACGTCTGTCACAGGAATTTTCCCCAGGCCTTCCTGTGTTTACGTTCCTCACACGCTCAGTTTCATAATTCCCTGCGCGAACCGAGCCAGTGGGAGATCGGACCGCGTTTCCACTCCGATTCGGACCGGTGCAAATCAAGTACAGGTTCGTGAGTGATGTTGGATGATGTGCGAGCTGTTACTATGGAAACTTTAACCCATTAGAATGAGTACCTTTGATGTACACACAAAACTAACGTAGACCTTCTGACCAATCAGGTGCGAGCAAATCAGGTCAGGTGTTAATGAGAGTCTGATGAGTAGGTGAGTGTTGGAGCAAGTGATAAACAGCCGTATAGAGTGCCTAGTGATGAACAATGCTGTGTGTGTGTGTGTGTGTGTGTGTGTGTGTGTGTGTGTGTGTGTGTGTGTGTGTGTGTGTGTGTGAGCAGGACGATGCGAGGCAGCTGTCTGCCCTGGCCGCGGGAGCGGAGGAGCAGGGTGTGTTCCCTGACGATCTCTTCGGCATCGTCTCTCGCCTGTGGGCCGACGGAGGAGTGCAGAACTGCTTCGCCCGCTCCAGAGAATACCAGCTCAACGACTCGGCCGCTTAGTGAGAGCACGCACACACGCACACGCGCGCACACACACATGTATAACCAGACACAGCAGCATGTGTAATCGTGTGTGTTGATGATATAATGGTGTGATGACGGTCACTCCCCGGTGGTGCCTTTTTTTTTGTTTGTTTGTTTGTTTGTTTTTTATTCATCCAGTCTTTCCCAAAATAAGACCCCGCCTCCCACAGACGAGTCTGCACCCTGGGTAAGAGCCCTAATTATACACCATCAGGAGGAGGAGGAGGAGGCAGCTCGGGTCACTTCACTCTGTTCAGCAGACGAGGGAGGAAGAGCGCTTTATTATGTTTATCTACACGACTGTGACGAAGTGAAAGGGGACCCAATCTGTGTGTGTGTGTGAGAGAAATGAGAATGGAAGGATAAAGAAGTAGGCAGTGGGGTAGAGATCAGAATGAACGACCGAGGGAGAGGAGATTTAGGGACGAATAGAGAGCGAGAGAAAGAGAGACGGAGCAGGAAATCTGGAATGAACAACAAAGCGATTTATTGGAGGAATCGTGAGGAAGAATAAATAAGATGGGGGGGGTGGAGGAGATATGGAGAGAGAGAGAGAGAGAGAGAGAGATTGAGTGGAGGAGTTGTGAGGAAGAATAAAAGAGAGAGACGGTGTAGAGGTAAAGAAGAACGAAGGAAGACGAGATAGAGGAGTGAGAGAGTCGGGTAGAGATGAAAGAGAGAGAGACGAAGAAGAAAAGACAGTCGAGGGTTAGAGGTGTTTGTGGTTTCATAACCAGTGTGTGTTCGCATGGTCACACACATTTACATATGGGGTTTATGGGTTTTTTTTTTTTTTTTTAAGTGTGTGTGGTTCAAAGCGCTGCTCCGAGGCCCTCTTTCCGTCTCGCACCGTTTCACTCGCACACTTCATGACTCTGGGGTTTTTTTGTTCTTACTGCAGGGGCATTTATTATTTTTCTTTTTTTCCCTCGACTCTGTGACCCCTGAATGAACTCCACCACAAAGTGACAAACGTTCAGATTGCTAATAAATTATGACATCATCGTTAACGCGTCAGCCGAGTTCGAGTTAAAAAATCCCAGATAACGCCTCTTCAGCTCAGATCAGGAAGTTAGGACACACACACACACATCTGGTGAATCTCCAGTATGATCACTACACGTCATTTGTCACCGATAGCTGATTAGCTTGTTGCTAACTTCCTGTATCTGATTCAAATCAAATGTGGCCCTTGAGCTTGCTGCTCTATGTCGCCCTCTCGTGGAACAACAAAGATATGTAAAAAAAAAAAAATTAATCTGTAACTGAATTCAAAGATTTTTTTTAAAGCAAAAATAGTTTTTTTTTTTTATATTTCACATTTAATAATTCTGTATTATTATGATAATATTCTTATATTAATATACTGTATATTATACTATTTTTCTTTTCCTGAAGTGTGTGAAAAAAAAAAATTGGCTGTGTGTATATTGTGTTTTTATATTGTTAGGTTAATAAAATATTATTAACCTATTACAAACAGGTTAAAGTGTTTTTGCGAATGCGATTGTCCGTCTCTCGTCTCCTCGCCGTGTTCTGTTCTGTCTGGTGCTCCGTTTCGTTTCAGGAAACGACCGCGTCAGATCATCAGCGGGGTTTCTCACACACTTCTGGTTCAGGCTCAGGTGACGGGTTTTACTCCCCGATTCTCATTTTTGTGCGAGTCTCTGTAGATTATAGAGCGCTAATTAAACACACCTGGTTCATTACAGATTAAAAAAAAAAAAAAAAAAGCCTCTTCATGCTGGTGATTAGACATCTGAGGCGTCGTACGATCGCTAACAGCACGAATTAAAGGTCTAACAGATATAATTACACCTGGCAGTAAATTCATTTCTGTGGTTATGACCAGCGAATCAGTTTACACACACACACACACACACACACACACACCCCTGAGCCGCCTGCACCCCGCACTCCCCAAATCAAGTGTGAGTGTGTGCGTGCAAGTCCCAGGGCAGATGAATCAATCAGAGCCGAGTGTGTACGTGTGATGAGATTCACAGTAAGAACGGGTTTATTTTTTTTATACGTCTCGGAGCTTTACAAATGACACACACGTGTTTATCGTTTTCACTTCTGCATGTAGATAAAGAGTAAAAGAGTGCGTGTGTGTGCGTGTGTGTGTTCAGTCACAAGCTGCAGGTTACACTCAGGAAACATGCAAACAACTGATGGACAGATTTGTATTTTCTGATTTAAAGGAGTAGTTTGGAGAAAAATGGAACTGTGTGTGTGTGTGTGTGTGTGTGTGTGTGTGTGTGTGTGTGTGTGTAAACTGATTCGCTAGCTACCTGAACGACCTAGAGAGAATAGCCAAAGAGGACTACATCCCAACGCAGTCTGACGTGCTGAGGACTCGAGTGAAGACCACGGGCATCGTAGAGACACACTTCACCTTCAAAGATCTCCACTTCAAGTGAGTGTGTGTGTGTGTGTGTGTGTGCGCGCACATGTATTGAACCTGTTACAGGAGGATGGGTTGTGTGTGTGTGTGCAGTTAAACCTTGGATTGCGTTCCAGATGCATGCTTGTACATCAAAGCGAATTTCCCCCATAAGAAATAATGGAAACTTCACACATCATGTATTTTCATTATCACACACCGTAAACTGTTTCTATAGTTTCTGTCCCTGATGTACAAGATGAGAGGAAAAGAGAGAAACACACACAGACACAATCATCACCTCTGACACAATTTGAGTCAGAAAGAGCTTTATTGCCAAATGCGTTTTCACGTGCAAGGAATTTGTTTTGGTGACGGAAGCTTCCAGAGACGACGACACACACAAGATAAAAACAAACAAAAACAGTTAACAGTAAATGTAGCAGGATGTGGGGTTTTATCAAATAGATATCAGTAGCATTGCATCTACTGTACATCTTAATACTGTAAGGCGTGGGGGTGTCCTTGTCCTTGTCCATGTCCCTGATTGTCCTGGTGTTCGGTGGTCTGTAGCCCCAGTCAGACGTCAAGATTTCAAAGATGAGGAGGATTGGGATGCGAGGGGGTTTTGTGAAGTGATTTCCTGAGCCCTATTCTTCACTCTGTATATAAACAGTTTTTGCAGGGGGGGGGGGGCGCAGATATAATCCTTTCAGCAGTCCGAAGCGTTGTCTGTAGTCTTCTTGTCTGATTTTGTAGCTGAGCCAAACCAGACGGCTATTGAAGTGCACAGGACAGATTCAATGACTGCTGAGTTGAACTTCTTCAAGATTATTAAAGATTAAAGCGAGTAATTAGCGACAGTTTGATGTGGTGTAGAATTAAAAACCGTAACTCTCTCTCTCTGTCTCTCTCTCTCTCTCTCTCTCTCTCTCTCTGCAGGATGTTCGACGTCGGAGGTCAGCGTTCCGAGAGGAAGAAATGGATTCACTGCTTTGAGGGCGTCACTGCCATCATCTTCTGCGTGGCCATGAGCGCGTACGACCTGGTGCTGGCCGAGGACGAGGAGATGGTGAGAGAGAGAGAGAGAGAGAGAGCTCACGCACTCTTTCTTTTCAAACACACACACACACACACAGCAGGGTTTCACTGGACGTCTGGGTCTTATTTGGTCTTAATTCGCTCTCCCTCAGAACCGCATGCACGAGAGCATGAAGCTGTTCGACAGCATCTGCAACAACAAGTGGTTCACCGAGACGTCCATCATCCTGTTCCTCAACAAGAAGGACCTGTTCGAGCAGAAGATCGAGCACAGCCCTCTGACCATCTGCTTCCCCGAGTACACAGGTACAGCACATCCCCACACACACACTCGCACACACTCTCTATTAGGCACGAGACAGATTTCTAAAAAGTATGTTTAATCAACAAAAAAAAAAAAAAAAAGTGAATTAGGTTAGATTTTCTGGAGGTTTAATGAAGGAGTCTCCAGCGTCAGCGAGCGTAAGAACATGAACCAACTTTAGCATTGAATGTAACTATAAATGGTTAACATACACCTTCAGTCTATAGAGCGCGATCACGCGCACGGTGCTGCAGCGCGATGGGAATTCAGGTCGTCCCCGACTTACAAACATTCGAGCTACAAATTTCAGTGAATCAGTCCAGGAGCACGATGATAGCAAATGTCTGTCCTGTAAAGCTGTCCTGATGGGGAATAATCCTAATTTCAGAAAAGAGTTCATGCAGTGGAAAACAGCTCTGAGACAGAATGGTGGGGATTCCCCTCGCGATTTAAAGGCGCAGGGACAACACCGTTACATTTATGTGAGATTAATTTCCTTAGGCGCCGTTAGTGTTTTTGGCCGCATGATGGCAGTGTGGGGAAAGTGTACAGAGATTCAGTTACGTGGTTCGGTCCGCTTCACATTGAGAACAAACCCGACTTGTGAACTGATGCTCCCGGAACGGAACACGTGCGCATGTCGGGGACGACCCCGTGAAACCTTCCTGTGTGTGACGTCGTGTCCGTGTCGCAGGGCCCAACACGTACCCCGAGGCGTCCGAGTTCATCCGCACCAAGTTCGAGGATCTGAACAAGAAGAAAGACACCAAGGAGATCTACCCGCACTTCACCTGCGCCACCGACACCGAGAACATCCAGTTCGTCTTCGACGCCGTCACCGACGTCATCATCAAGAACAACCTGCGCGACTGCGGCCTCTTCTAGAGGAGCGGCCCACTGTGACCACGGGCCCAGGTATATATACACACACACACACACACACACACACACAGAGCGTCTGGAGCTGTACGCACATCTCATACAAACCATTTGTGTAGATACAGGATTGTTCTGTGGCACAAACACCACAGTGACCCCCCCCCCCCTCCCCCCTCTCTCTCTCCTTTGTCTTCCCTCAATCTTTTAGTTTTTTGTTTTCTCTCAGTTTATCCTTTTTCTGTCTGTATCTCTTCTCTCACACACACACACACTCCCACTGTCTCTTTTTTTTGTTTTCTCTGCTCTCATTCTTTCCTGCTCCATCACTCTCTCTGTTGTGTTTAATTCCTCTCATGCTATCTGTCCATATTTTTTCCTCTCTCCCTTTCTGTTGTTTTTGGTAACTCTACGCCTCTCTCTCTCTCTGTCCCTCTGTCTCAGTTTTTTCCCGCTCATGCTCTTGTCTATTTTTTCCCTCTTACTCCCTCACTCTGTCTGTCTCTCTTTCTAACACTTGGTCTCTCTCACTTCCTCTCTTTGACACACACACACACATTCTCACAGTCTGACTTGCTCTTCACGTTGTCTCTCTCTCTCTCTCGGTCACACACAGAGAGATGTTTCTCAGACTTGAACTGGAGTGATGAGCAGGTGAAGGTGATCTGACTGACTGCACTGTAACTGCTTCTGGAACGTTCCGAGTCACCGAGCGCTCGGAGAATTCACCATCAGACGGACCCATCAGTGTTCCTCCCTCCCTCTCTCTCTCTCTCTCTCTCTCTCTCTCTCTCTCTCTCTCTCTCTCTCACCACATCATGTCTCACTTCCTGTTTGTTTTATTTTAATTTTTTTTTTTTCCTTTTACACTGCAGCTTCTTTCGTCTTATTTTTATTAACCTTCTTCGGGCTTCGACCACAAATCAAAATGTTTTCTATTATTTTTTTTCTTCTTCTTCTTTGTTTGTTTTTTTTTGAGTAATAGCAGAGCTGAAAAAAAGGAGCAAAAAAACTTTTTTTATGAATACTTGCGTTTTAGACTAGAGAATCTGATGTGCAGATTTTATTAAACATTTAATTGCATAAAGTGTTTTTTTATAGAGACAGCAGATATACAGAGAGAAATTAGATTGAAAAACATTTTGTAAAAAAGTTTACACATCATTTATATCCGAACGACACGTCACCGTGCACAGACAGACATTCCTCTGTTTTTTTGTTTGTTTGTTTGTTTTTTTTAAACTCCATTTTAAATAAATAAATAAAAAATAGCAACACACCTACAGTCTGACGAAATGTCCAAGCGGATGTGAGAGGGTTCACGAGTCGGAGCTGTTGACGTTCTCTCATCCATTCCATCTTGTGCCTTTTATTATTATTATTATTGTTGTTGTTGTTATGATTATTATTATGATTCACATCTCTCTGTACACTGTGACACCATGTAAGGAGAAAAAGTAACTCGTCAACAAATCTAATTGATAAAAAAGGGTAGTGTTTTTGCTAAAGGTTAAAATAATAAGTCCTGTATAATGATTTAATTTAAATAAAAGTTAAGTCACTAGAGATGATGCTGTGTAACTGATTTGTTCTCTCACACACGCGCGCACAGATTTTAAACTAGATTTTATTTTGTATTATTATTTCTAAATTTATGTAACATGTATGATGATTAATGTAAATAAAAAACGATCTCATTACATCTTCATTATCGTTAAAAACTATTTGTGTATAAACTATTTCTGTTGTGTTTATATGTAACATGATGCACACGATTATTGAGGGTTAAAAGAAACACCGCGTCTCACACCATCCACCTCACAAGGTGCTAGTTTTCCTCTGTGCTTGTAGCTGATAAAACACAAAACGTAAAAGTTTACAGCCACCAGTTTCACTCAGTCTGTGCTCAGTCATGTGACGTCTAACGAAATGATCAGGTTTTAAACCACTCGTAGAAAATTCCAGACAGTGGGTGTGGTTTAAGATCTGATTAAATTGCTAGGTGAATTAAATTGACAGGAGCGAAAGGTGGAAAGTGAGCGTGTGTGTGATGGGGTGTCGGACGTTTGTGTCGGTAGTGGGTGTGGCCAGTCAGTGTTAAACAAGTGACTCCGCCCAGACACTGAGGTCACACAGTGCGAGAATGTTGGTGTACAAAAGTTATTTATTCAAGCCTGTTAATTATTGAATTCAGGTGTTTCAAATCCGACCCCTTGGACTAATCTTCCAAGACGTCTTCAACAACACAATGCTTTTTTTTTTTTTTTTATTAACTTTGTGTCCACAGTTTGTTGAAGGCCCTTTTCTGGTCCAACATGACTTGTGTACGACCCAGTGCACAAAGCCGAGGACTATAAAGACGCAATAAAGAACTCGAGCGGCCCGAACACGGAGCCCTGAGACCTCGACCCCATCGAGCACCTTTGGGACGAACAGGAACGGAGATTCTCGCCAGGCCTTCTCGTCCAACATCCGTGCCTGACCTCATAAACGCTCTACAGAATGAATAGACATGTATTCATACAGAAACGCCCCAAAATCTTGTGGACGCCCTTCCAAGAAGAGCGTGAGCTGTTAGAGCTACAAAACCAGCTGTGGGAGACGCAGGGTCGTCATCGTCTTGTACCTGGTCTTGAGCTTTGCTGTTGAATTTCTAAATCACAGAAAGAATGTAATGTCACATGGACTCACACTGAAGTATCTGTGAATTTCTGGAACGTTCTAGAGAGACTCGCGCTGCCATCTAGTGACATTTTCAGAGAACATCAGGTGTTATTACAGGCTGATTTCTGAACAGCAGCGTCTTATAAACGCTCAGAACTCGTAATTATAACATCAATATCTGATCTGTAACTCTGCTTATTGTAAGGGGGCTGTGATGGCGTAGGTTATCTGAACCATTTGAGTCCGTCTGCTTGGTTACTGTTGCTATGCATGACAAGCGCGCACACACTTTCACCTTGGACGGGAGCTGAGAAATTTTCCTGTGTGCTGTCTTTCTGATCGGTTTCATACTAGAAAGAATATATTCTAGATATATATTTGTGTGTGTGTGTGTGTGTGTCCACCAGCGGCCTGACTGTGAGCAGCCGTAAACCTTTTGCGAGTATAAGAAGAGCTTAAACCAGGGCTCAGGGGCCTACACACCCCTCAGCACCGTCTACACACACACACACTAGTCTGTAATTTTCAGTGTGTGTGAATAAAATATGCGTTAGTGTCTGTTCTGCTGTACTGTGATAATGAAAAACTGACATAACACTGTGTGGTGGCTCGGCATGATTTAATAAGCTTTAACTCGTACGAGCCTTACTTGCGTTCCTGCTCTGTACTTTTTGTTCGAGACTAAAACAGAAGGTGATTTCTTGTTAATCTGATCTCGACTCTCAACTGAAACATCAGTCAGTTCACTAACGACCTCACAGACGTTCTTCAGACGATTATTTTTCTCTGGAATTGATCAGCGTTGTGGTTTTGGCTTCGGCTCCTGAACTTACTGGGTTGGTTAGAGGAAAGTGTCTGAGGTACAGAACTAAAATCGAGTTACACACAATGAGAGGCGGAGCTCTGAGGCTCGGGAAATCCCAGATCAATTTAATTTAACAATCTCAATTACAGCAGCTAGAGGACTTCAGGAATTACAGTACAATACCCGAACTGAGAGCCCGGTGTGAAAACTACATGCACATACAAGGAAATATACACAGACGGCAAAGATCAAACTGTCCACATTTTTAACGGGATTACTGAAAACTAACAATAGATAAATTATTATTGAATTGTTCTGGATATTTTAAATAGCTTATTTTTATACGGTTTAAAATATTTACTGATACTATTAGTTCTGTTGTAAATAACAATTTGTAAATAGGTTTGTAGAAAGAGGAAATTGAAGCATTTCGAGAATAAAACAAAATTTTTAATCTGACAAGTTAAGGAATATTTTACACATCAAGACAACTGAAGCCATTCTGTAGAAGTGACTGGTTTTACTGCAGTAATAAAAACAGCCAGAAGAGGGCACTGGTGTGATTCAACACAAAGCCTCATACTTTTAGCTTTAATGTTAGTTTTAGTTTTTTGTAACTTTTGTTTTCTATTTTTCCTTTAAGTGTTTATAACTTTACATTCTTCTTCTTCTTCTTGTGTAAAAAGCCTGATTTTTAGAAACACACAAGTCAGGAACACCACCAAGTCTCTCCACCTGGTAAATAATAATAATAATAATAATAAAAAGCTTACAATTACACCGGTCATTTTCATACTGTAACATGACTGGTTATCATATTCGTGATGTAATAACACTTTATTGTAGCATGCTCTGTACTGCTTCAGAGGTTTCCTTATGAAATTGTTTTATTCCAAGCTTAAATAGTAAACAGTTAAAGAAAATTTGTTTTCAGGCTAAATAAATAAACAAGCTGACAGTAGCATGCTTTTTTTTTAATTAAATAACATAATAAGTAATATAGCAAAATGTCAAAATGTACGCATGGAGATTTTAATTTACACTCTACTGAAAAACAGCAAAACATTTTTTTCCAAATTTTTTTTTTTTTAAAGAACAACAACAACAAACATTTTGTTTGACTTGGTTCTGTTGCTGTAACACGCACAGCCAGAAGAGGGCGCACATGCCCAAGCTATTTTAAATCACTTTTCCAATATGCCAAGGATTTTTTTTTTTTCTTCCCAACAAAAAACACAACCTTGTTATTCCTTTTTCACTAATCTATGTTCTTATCTGGACACGTCAGTTAGCAGTGATTCCAGTCATCTTAAGCTGTTTAATAAACAAAATGTGTGTACTAGCTCCATTTTTTTCATGATATTATTTTATTCCAAGCAATTAAACCTCGAAAGTACAACTGGAAGACTCATTTTAAGTTTAATGCTCATTGTTACAGCTCTTCCTTTGAGGCCGGACAGACAGCTGATGAGCGTCAGACGCGTCTTTATGGTCAATGCTTTGGCCAGACTTTCCGTCGGTGCAGTCAGGCAACAGAGAGGTGAAATCCTTCACGTCCACTTTCTCAGGGAACTAAAAACACCACATCAGAGTTGTACAGAGTCTGAACAACATTTCATTTGTTTTCTTAGATTGGAAAGACAGACTGTTTATTTATCTTTAGGTTTAAAGAGAAATAATTGCTGACTGTTTGAGGAAAATTTCCGAAAGTTTATTAATGATCGATGACAGCCGAAGTAGCACTTGGTATCTGATCAAAAGTTATGACACCCTAAGACCTTTTTGCATAAATAAGCCGCACAAAATGCTTTTTGGTTCTGTAAAGCCATGAAATAAATACAACGGAATTTGAAATGTGCACAAGTTGTGGTGTTCTGTCCATGTGGAAGGGTATGTGGAAGAGTAAAGACCAACGAGGTTGAGAATTTCTCTCGTATGTGAACTTTAATATGATTTAGCTAAAACAATTTCTGTTCTCTCTCTCTCTCTCTCTCTCTCTCTATATATATATATATATACTGTATATATACTGTGTGTTCTATATATATATATATATATAGAACAGAAATTGTTTTAGCTAAACACATTTTAATTACAGTTACACAAATAAATGTAAAAGTAAACCTTTGTCAATAAAGTATTTATACCTTTCTTGCGGTTTGTTTCTCTGAGGTAGATGACGAGCGTCTCTTTAAAACATTCTCGACGACTAAGATGGTATAATACAATTTTCTGTTAAACGACTCATGAGTCTGATTTACTTGAAGTTTAAATATTAATTTTGTTCTCAGCTCTGAGTTAAACGAGTTATTTTGTTTTTAACAGTTTATTACAACCTTCTACAACACTTTGAATTAATTATTAATCATTTAATTTATATTAACTTTACTTGTAAATGTATTAAATACCAGGCTTTTCTATATATATATATATATATATATATATATATATATATATATGTATTTGTTTCTCTCGCTGTTCTTGCGCAGCGGTTCGGTTTCTCACCGCGTTTCGCGCTTCTTGTTTTACGGCGGTAACATTAAAGAGAAGGCGGGGCCAATAGGGGGGAGAGAGCGAGAGAGAGAGAGAAAAAAAAACGGTCGCTCGGGTTTCGCCCCGCCTACCTGCGTTCTGATTGGCCGACTTCTCCAGCACAGCTTCTCATTGGCACGCGCCGGAACAAGGCACGCGCTCAAACCTGACGCTCGTAGCTGCCACGAGCGCATTCCCCCACGAGCTGAGAGGGATCAGAGCAACATCTGGATTAGAAGTGTTTCTGTGTTATATTTATATTACTACACACACACTCAAACACACACGCACTTTTTTTTTTTTTTTTTTAATGCAACCATTAAAAAAAAAAAAAACATCTTTTGGAGAGACTGAACTGATTCCTGAGTCTTTGGCAGAATAACAGATATGGTAAGCACATTTACATTTATTATGAAATATGAATGTATATGTAATGTGTGTGTGTGTGTGTGTGTGTTTCTAAACTTTTTAAGTTGAATACAGATAAACAGTGGATTAACCCTGTAAACCAGAGCTGCATAAACTGCATCTGAGCCCCATACAGATGTGTACAAACATAAACTTTCTCTATTGCATGCTCTGATTTTCATCTGGACTTGTATTAAATTAGACGTATTACTTCTGCATGTGTGCATTATAACTACAACTTTACTCATTCCTCATGTCTGAGCATGCATAGATAGATAGATAGATAGATAGATAGATAGATAGATAGATACTTTATTGATCCCAAAGGATATTTCCAACTAAAAGTAGCCAGGATAGTAAAGTAATAGACAATAAACATGTAGTAGCAGACCATGCTACAAAAGAAATTACTCAAATGAAAAGAGTATAATATATAAAAAAAAGTATATCAATAGATAGATAAAAAATAATTAAATGAATATGTGCAAATGTTTAAAAAATAATGACTACAGAAAATTTAAATGTCCTCATGAAACAACTTGTGACACATATTGTTTTATATATAAGTTTAATTTAAAAAAAAATACCATAGTTGGTTGAAAACACCTGAATTTGATGCTGCAAAGTGAAGTGATGCTGTTTATTTATTTATTTATTTATTTTTGCTTTGTAATCTCATCTCTGTGACTTCAGTTGGAACAGTTTATTTTATTAGAGTTCCCTTTATTATTTATTTAATTATTTATTTCATTATTATTACATATTATTTATGGTCCCCTTAAACACGAGACTCAGGGTTATCAGTCCTTGCATCAGGAGAAGCGTGCGTTCTGTCCAAGATGGGATTTAGAGATAAAGCGTGAGATCTTGTGAGTGTTTTTCAGAGGCGATGTGACCTGCAGCAACGCTCCGTGACTCAGACACAACACTTCTGCCTGAATGTATAAACATAAACATAGTTAGTCCGTCTTTATTATTACTCTTCCGTCTTGTTAGATGGAAAACCTGATCGACTTTATGAATCATTTCGTTAAAACTAGTTTGCAAAGTAGATCTTGATACTATGATAACTAGCAAGAACCAGTTTGGCGAATAATCAAATTTGCTCTGCACAAAGCTATTTTGTCTTCGCATGTAATGAATCACTTCTGACATTTAGTTTATTGCTTCTGCAGTTTTTTCCCACAGCAGTAATGTAGATGACGAGTAGCTTAACGGAAATGTTCTTTCGTAAACATCTGGCAGGAACGTGCATCTACTTCACCAGAAAAGCTGATTTGCAGACCTGGTTTAGGACAAACTGTATAAACGCTTGGAACTAATAATATGAAGATTTGCACGAGGCTTGTGGACGACACCCAAGACTCACATGTTTCTGAAAAATTCAGCAAAATTATTTCCAAGTTTATCACACAGTCTCGCCGTCATGAACACATCGTCCCGCCCTCTGCTTGGCGTGGGATGAAGGCGCTTGTAGGTAGGCGGCATTTAAGGGCAGCGCTCGCAGTCCAGAGTTACAGACTGGAAGACAGCATCAGGACGTCGTCTGCATCGCCTCATCGCTGCGTGAGATTTCGGCGTAAGTTGCTGGAAAAATGATTGTGCAGTAATGTGTTAAACGTTAGCGCTTAAGTGATGATCATGGGGCGAGGATTAATAACCGGGACGCTGTGGTGGAGGAATGGTGAGACAGCAGACGGACAGCTTTCTGAGATGAAGCTTTGCAAATGCATTGGACACATTGGGTTTGTGTTTCCCATATTTGGACAGATTTTCTTGATCATGGTGGACGGTTGAGGGAGAAGGCGACCCATCATCAGCACAGGAATATCTGAGTCAGGCTTGTTTAGTTGTCTGGTTATGTTTGAGTCAGGATTTGGCGCGTGTTCACGGTTGATGTGGATCTCAGCCAGATTCTGATGGGATGATGACAAATCGTCTCCACGCACAAACAAGACTTTTGTAAAATTGCATTTTAGTTGTTAATATCTGTGCAGTTGGAAAGAAAATAAAAAAAAAGATAGATATATAGATAGAATGCAGATAGATTTTTTTAATTATGTTTTTTTTCCCCTGGACTGGGCGTGTGAGCCGGCAATGTGAGTAGCTCTTAATCGATCAGGTGTGGCTGACCCATCTGCTCTAACGGATATCGACAGGTTCTCTTCCAGACGTTTTTTGTCTGCGGCAGGGTGTAACAGTCTGGATTAAAACCGATGACGAGTTCCTGACTGTTGTTGTGGTAGTTCTCGGTCTTGAATAGTGCAGGGTGCAGCTCTCACCGTCTGATCCCTTCGTGTCTGAGCTTGTCCCCATGTCCAAGTGTGTCAAAAACCAAAACTACCTGCTAGAGGAAGAAACACACAGACACTCACAATCACTCTCTCGCCAGCCGTCAGCTGCAGGACGGTCTGGTACATCGGTGTGTTGTTCTCTCCATCAAGACAGAAAGGATGAGGAGTCGGGAATATCTTCAGATCTAAAGGTTTTTGCAGGGTTTGCCATAATAGTGTGTCAATTGTCCAGGCTTTTTCATTATAGGAATTTTCTGCCAGAAGGAACGTTCTCCAAGACATCCTGGTCACCATGACTGATGATTACAACTGAAAATCGCACCGTGATGTGTTTGCTTCACACATCACTATTACGAACAGCCGTGTTTTAACTCCACCTTTCTTCTCTCTCTTCCTCAGTTGTGTGTTCGGGAGTCGGGTGGGTGTCTCCGCGAGCACATGCGCTGTATGATGCGCTCCCTGCAGGACCTGAAACAGCTACACCAGACCAGCGGGATGGCGCCCTCGTCCGGCCCCTGCAAGCTGCTGATTGGTCGGCGTGAGCGGCGAGCGCGGCTCCGAATCAGTGACGCCAGCGACACCAGCAGCTCCGACTCGGCTTGCCGGCTATCCTGCCCCCCGGAGGACGAGGACAGCAGCGCGGCCAGCAGCCTCGAATTTGACTCTGGATACTCAGAGGCGTCGTGGCCCGACGAGGGGCCGGTGGTGCTTCGGCGATTCAGGAAAGTACGCGCCGCGTCGGCCGATCTCGATCTAGAGCCGAGCCCCCGTCCTAGGACGCGTCCCAAATCCACGTCGGATGCCTGCCTGGAAAAGTGGACGTCGTTTGAGGTGCCGACCGAACCGGAGGACTGGACGGCGGCGCTGCTGACGCAAGGGCGCAACCGGCATCCGCTCGTTCTCGGGGATAACAGCTTCGCCGATCTCATTCAGAACTGGATGGATTTGCCAGAGTGCCCGTCGGAACCGACAGAACCGAAGCCTAGCGTGAGCAAACGGTTAGCCAAGGACTTTCTGGGCAACGTGAGGCGGAGGATAGCGAGGATTTCACAGAACGTAGACGGACAGAAAAAGCTGGTCTCAGACTCGTCTCGGTCGAACAGAGCCGCCACGGCAACCAAGCGACTCTCGTGTCCGGTCGACGTTCCGCGGAAAATTCCGTTTTTCCACAAATCTCACATGGACCTCCAGGAGCTCGACTCGGACTTTTACCGCTTCGCGGCGCTCATGAAGACGGGCAGCCGACAGCCGATCATCTGTAACGACATCATCGGGTACATATGAGGGACTGAGTGGATTCTTCTGACTGAACGGACTCGCCGCTGTATTACAGTCAGCATGTCGCTGATGGTCACGCTAATAATAATGCTATATGAAGCTATAATAAATATAATAATATTAATAATAATAAAGCTTTCTTTTGTAAATTTGTTTATTTTTGTTTCATTCACCCAACATGTTCACATGATCTCACAGTAAACTTTTACACACTTTCCTTTTTTATTGAATTATTTATGTTAAGTGAGAATACAGACTACGCGCGGAACAACGCGGAGCAAAGATCATAAACATAGCACTGTGATACTGCATCATTAAATGAAAACATTATAGCATTTTTCTGTCCCACATTGATGTGCATGTTGAGGTCAGACAGCGTATCACGGTGAGTAGGAAAGAGACGGACCTCGACATCATGACCTTGGTCTTGGTACCTTGATGTTAATGAATGACAAACAAACTGGGTAAAATTTCAGGTTTACTTCTTTTGCATGTTCATGAAGGTTTGTTTAGATTAAAAGGGAAATGTTTTTTTTTTTTTGTTGCCCCCCTTAATGCACAGCTCTTAACAATAACACCCCCCAATTATCCCCACCTAAAATCTTTCAGATCTACAGGGAAAAAAACACAGTCCGTCCAATCAGTGTGCTGCATTTATCCATTTCCTGGCGTACCTTTTATGCAAGTAATTGATGTCTGTGAGCGAGTGTTAAAGAGAGACATAATGGCTGCAGGTTTGCTACTCAGACGAAACCTACATATGCTCAGACAGACACTTGGAGTGGTTTTAATATCTCAGCGCTTCCTCCCCCATTTCTATTCAAACCTTGTCCATTAGTCCTAAGAGGAAAATAAAAGCAATGCGTTCATATATTTATATCTTTATATATACAGTATATAAACCCAAATGGAAGAAATTCCTGCATGGAGAAAGCTACTTGTCGAAGGAAAATCAATCGAGCGGTATCAGTGGAAAAGATCTCGGCGATGTGTTCTCCACCGCTGGTTCCTTGCCTTATTAAGCTCTGCTTTCGTCTGAAACGCATCCATTAACACGCTCTTGTTTTTATAAGGCTCGGATTCAGCCACGGTCCTGGTTAGCCTCACGGAGCGACGCAGGGAGGGCGAGTCCCTCATGGAGGAAAGCGTGCGCGGCTCAGCGTGGCAGAGTTCAGATTTCAGGACAGCGTGAAGATTTACTGCCGCCAAATGCTTCACGGTCTCGTCCGAGCTCCTCCAGTTACACCCGAGTAGGTAGGAGTGTGCATGACGGAGCGGGCGGTTTTTACTTTCACGAGCGCGCTCAGATACCAAGGCCACGAATAAAGTCTGAGCTAAATTTACATCTCACTGATGGGAGATATTCTTAAGGCTTGGCTTTGTGCACAATCTGGATTAATGATGTGAGCAGGACATAGTTGACTTCATGGCAGGTCTATGGGCGGAGGATCTTCATCCCTTATGTAATTGGACAAGAAGAAGACGCGATCATGACAAAGTCTGTTACAGAATCCGGACACGATTTTATTAATATCATATGGGTCATCGCGCTGCGTAACGATGTCATAGAATCCCACTGAAATCTCACAGACTAGAAGCAGCTTCCATTTGTTCAGCGAATAAGTTCGTTATAAATGACTAAATGAAACCATGTGATATATTTCACGTGTTCACACAGAGACTTCGGAGATGATCCCTCTTTAATCCACCCGCAATGATTTAATTCAGCGCTTCCCGAACCCATGGTGTTGGTGCCGAGGGTTCATAAGACTTTAATAGAAATGTCACGTTAAACTTCACAAGCAGACGAGCAACGCAGTTTAAATCACAGTTTGTTTTGTTTTGTTTTTTTTGCCACGAAACATTCACTAAAGTCCAAAGCAAATGAAACCGTTTCAGCTGATGAAACAACTTTGGACAGGAGCAGGGTAGAGAGTAAGCGATGGAGGGAGGGAAGGAGAAGGAGAAAGAGAGATAGATGGTCCCATCAGCATGTCGTTTGTCTTCGGTGCTTATTATGCACAAAGCAGACGATAAAAGCCGACCAGTTTCAAGCGGTGTAAAGTTACATTTCTAGTTAAAAACCCATAACTCTGGCGCGAAGATATGTCTCGCGCGAAGCAGATGGTCCGGGTTTGTGCAGCGGAAACGAGGAGGAGGGGAAGCAGTTAGAGGAACGCATGACGGCCGGTATATAGCGTACATCACCTGGCAGGTTGTAGATTATCCAGACGCTCGGACAGAACGCAGACGTTTCACTAAAGCGGGGAAAAAAAGAGGGCGAGCCGAGGAGTGAATACATATGCGAAAAACTGAGGCTGATTAGACAGGATAAACACCACTATGAGATTATTTTATATGCGTTTTTCTATATCTGGTGTGGAAAATCTCTGCTAATAATAGTAATAGCCAATAAGCTAGCAGACAAAACGACAGAACAGAAATAATGGTCTCACGTGGGATGAAATACTTCATGGACACATACTTCTCATGTACACTACTTATTGTGTGTGTGTGTGTGTGTGTGTGTGTGTGAGAGAGAGAGAGAGAGAGTGTGTTTTTCAATTTTATTGGTGGTTTAGCGCCTTCCAGCTACACACTCCGTGCAAACATTCCCCTGAAAAGAGTGAGTGAGTGAGACAATGTGAACTTCCTGACCGAGAGAAGCACACACTATAGCTGTAAAGTTGCGTTGCGTGTTTTATAGGGTTGTTTACTGTGTGTTTAGAGTGTGTTAAGGGTTTGTGTATTTGTTGGTGTGAAACAGAGTGGACAAATCAGGGACAATCTGAGAATCAGGACGAGACGGGTATCGTTTCTGGGATGTTAGCAAGTTTCTATGTTTAAACTTTGTGACGCTTTTGAAACGTCGTATTGTGAAACGCATTGTCCCATAGGAAATAATGCAAATGCAGATAATCCGTTCCAGCCATCAAAAAATATTACCAATATCCAACATTATAATCATATTTAAAAACAGTTAAAACATTTAGAAAAGACATGAAAATGAAGCAAAATGAAATAAATAGACATTAAATCTCACTTAACTTTAATTTGAAAAACCAAACTGAAAGCGGCTCCCTTTTCGTCTTGCTACCGTCCCTTATTGCTAACATCCTTGTGCTATGTCTTCACTAAATCGTGCGCAAACTGCAAAAAAATCCCACAAAAATGCGTGAACCCGAGTCGCTTGGATTTCCACTAACAAGTTTTGACGCAAACAAGTTTTGAGCGGCGTTTGGTTCGGCTCGGTTCGGTTTGGTCGCTGGTGTGCTCAGTATGCTTCACATCCCGAAGGCTAATTTCTTGCAAGATTTTAGTTCTTAAGGTGAACATTTGTGAGGCTGAAGTACTTTGTATGCTGAAATACATAACTTATCATAGCGGCAAACATGAGATAGCGTACACAAAGATATATTAGCAATTGAAAATTTTCTTAAAATAAGATTACAACAGACCAAACAACAACTTCATAACACACTTATTTTAAGAAATGATCGATCGGTTTTCTGATTTAAGAATTTCATTCGCTCAGGTGATCCAATATGCGTTCGTTTCCCAGATGCCAGCTGTACGCGATATAGTTTTTGGCCTGATACTAGCCAACTGATATATTATTTTCTTGCACAATTAGTCTTCTGGAGGCTACAGTAGAGCTTCTACCTGCCAAAGATTGTCTACGTAAATAGAAAGTTGCACAAAAGAGAATAAATTAGACTTTTTAGGTCTTCCCTGTTATAATAATGATCAGGGGAACACTCCTTGACCTTCAGACTGCAGTCCTGATTAAAGTTAATCCCTGATCTGGATTCAGGAGGTCAAAACAGCCGGTGCATTTACATTACATGCATTTCGCCGTGCCAGAAATCTGTAACAGTTCGAGGAAAGTTTAATCGTTCCTCTCATGAAAATTGAATGATCATGTTCACGCTGGCTTTTTAGAAAGCAGGTTATGGGGCTCTGGCTTTGAGTGTCGACATTCCCTGGAACGCTTCCTGCGAGAAGGCTGTGGTTAACGTGAAAGGAGGAGAGCGTGTTCAGACCTGTCCTCACCTCCAGTGCCAGGGTTTCATTCTTTGTGTGTGTGTGTGTGTGTGTGTGTGCATTCAAGTATTCTCGATTGTAAATAAGATGCAGAGGTTATGATGCTGGTTGCTATTATTATTAGCTACCATTATGCTTGGTAACAGCAGGTAATTGTTCGGACAATGTTAATGCACGTTACCGTGTGTGTGTGTGTGTGTGTGTGAGAGAGAGAGAGGTGTAGGAGGCATGGCCTAGAATATTTCCACATTAGTTACATTAGCGCTCGCAGTGATTAGTTCATACACACATGCACACACTTTAGCGCTCGCCTAATGAGCGCTCAAGAGCGAAAGAGCAAAGTAATCTTTAAATTAATGGACGGAAAACAGATTAATGGGTGAAGAAACCCCGGCGTTAAATCGCTACGCTAACAGCGCTATGCGCTAAAGGTCTGCGTGGTTTATCTTAAAAAAACACTTTTACCACAAATTATTATTTTACACAATGTTCCAGACGTCCTCAGTTTGCTGCTAGTTTTGTATCATGATTAGCTGCCGTGCTAATCCTGCTATCAATGTACAAAACAAAAAGAGAGAATGTTGGCGTAAAAAAACCGGTGGGACATCATCTTTAAGCCTTTATTTCAGTGTAAGTTTATTAGTGTCATTATTTTTCCTTCGATTTGAATCATCTAGACTTCAGTAGATTTTTTTTTTTTCAACAGCTGTTATGTTGTAACACGCGTACAGTCCATGTGACCGTGGTGCAGTCGGTCCATTAGCATGATTAGCACACCATGTGCTAATCAGTGTTGATCCTGCAGTTAGTGATTCATGAAGCAGTCACGACTCCAGACATTAATAAAGGCAAGACACCACAGGTAGTCTCCATGAAATCAGTCTTTTTGTCCGCTTATACACTCACAGCTTTAAGCTCCGCCCACCTCTCAACATGATCGTGTCATATATTCCGGGAAACCGTGTTTCTTTATGTATGTATGTCGTCATGACGTGCAAATCTATTTCCTTTATGGACTTATTAAACGACACTAAGTATACTCTTTTTTTTTTTTTTTTTAGAGCTTTAATCACTTAAAAGTAAAATGTAAAGCTTCTAGGAGAACTGTGTTATAAAGATATATTCTTTCATAAATTCATTTATTTAAAAAAAAAAAAAAAAAGGATAGTACAGAGAAATCCCCCCTCCAAATTAATCATAAAAAAAAACCTTTGTTTCGATTTTTTAGATTATACTAACATGAAATGGTGTGACTGCATCGTCATGAACGAATTGTTTATTCAAAAACAACAACAAAAAGATGAACTGCAGACAAACTTGTTAATGATCTGGTCACAATGTAGAAAATATTTTTGATTAATTTATCTTTAAATAATGTGTTGATGGTGTTGATTGTGTCCATAAATTAACAGATTTTAAAAAGGTTCTTGGATGTATGTTTGTTGTTTAGGATTGTGTTTGTGCTTATGCAATTACGAGGGGGGTGTTCGAGTCAAAATGGGACTTTTGATTGTACAGAATAACGAAACACTTCATTTCTCTATATAATCTCCTGATACACTAATGCACTTATCACAGTGTCTGACTTGTGCTTGGACACCATCAAGTTAGAAAGTTTTCTCAGAACGCTGGAGACATGATCAGTCATTCACAGACATACGGCCTTCATTAAAACGTTCGCATCGTTCAGACGTTTTACTCCGGCTATGAGACTCATCACCATATTGCGCTTGGAGTCTTCTTCAAATGTCAGTCACCTTTATGCCTTACCTTTTAGACCAGACATTTCATCACAAGCCTCGGTTTGGCGTGTACTGTTCATTACGTTTCATAAGATACTTGCAGATGGTGCTGATGCACAACTTATTACAGTTATCAAAAACAAAAAAAGTACAGACAAAAATATTCAAAAACTTGAAACTTCTTGACATTGGGCGACACCGTGCCTCGCCATCGCTGCGGCTGCATCACACTGACTACGGAAGTTACAACAGCCCGCAGACAGGCCAACGGAAACACCGGCACGCTGCTTATCACTGCAGGTCACCATGACACATATCTTACTGTACAGCTACCCAAGGCTCATCACCATTCTTACATCCATAGCTTTACACTGTGTGTGTGTGTGTGTGTGCTTTCTGACTGTGGCATGCACAGAAAATAATGATCCCCAAGATGTACTGAGATCCTCATCCTCATCTTCAGACGTTGATCCTCATGAGCAAACTCCCCTGAAGTGGTCTCTCTCCTGAATCACTCTGGCAGCTCAGCGCAAGAGCTCCATGGCGAGGGTCAGACAGCAGACAGCTAAATGACTACAGTACGTCTGAGGATGTTGTTGAGGTTCTGCTGGTTCAACCGTGTGTGCGTATGTGTGTGTGTGTGTGCGTGTGTGTGTGGTAATGGGTTATGCACATTCAGAGAGGAGACATACCTCTGCTGTTTATTCAGTCGCTGATTACGTTCCATATTGCCTTATCTGTCTGTTTAACCCTCATCTCTCTCAACCTGTGATATGAGAGACATTGTGTGTGTGTGTGTGTGTACATGAGCCTGCTCATAGCTGCCCACAATGTGTCAACTCTGATCCTGTAAATGGTACCATTTTTTTTTAGCAAAATGGCCTTCAGACACTTGAGATAAAGTTAGCTGTGAGCTCATGGGTGATATTTCTTCCTTGTCTGGAGCTTCTACTGCACTCACACACACACACACACACACACACACACACACACACACACACACACACACACACACACACACAAACACACACACTTGTGGTGAGTTACTTCTGGCTGGCCTGAGTGCCTGTCTCTCTCACAGGGATCTCTGGGTAAACAGAGGGGATGCTGGGTAAACAGAATAAGTCATGCCAAAGAGCGGGGATGTCGCTCGGGGGTCAGCTCCTCCTCTGAAACCGAACCACTGAGGACTAGAGAGGGACAGACAGAAAGAGACAGTGAGACAGAGAGATAAGAGACAAAATGAGATAGAGAGGGAGTGTGAGAGAGAGAGGAAGCGAGGAAAATATACATAGGGAGAAGAATGTTGTGATCATTTTGTAATGCATTTAGCTGCAGTGTTAATGGTGTTGGTGTTTATAGTGTTCATGGTGTTGATTGTGATGGTGAGAAAGGGTGTTGATAGTGTTTGCTGTTGGTGTGTGGTGTTGATGGTATTGATGGTGTTTATGGTGTTGTTGATGTTGCTATTGATTATGTTGGTGGCGTTTGGCGTTAATGGTGCGTAGCTTTGATGTCGTTGATAGTGTTTGGTGTTGGCGCTTGGTGTTGCCAGTGTTTAGTGTTAATAGTGTTTGGTGTAGATGGCATTTGGTGTTGGTTTATTGGTGTTGATAGTGCTTAGCTCTGATGTTGTTGATAGTTTTTGGTGTTGATAATGTAGCCAGTGGTGATGGTCTTATTTGTGTTGATTGTATTTAGTGTTGATAGTGTTTAGTGTTGTTGATAATGATTGTTTAGTGTTGATGATGTTGATTATGTTTAGTGTTGTTGGTGTTGATAGTGTTTAGTGTTGTTGGTAATGATTGTTTAGTGTTGATGATGTTGATTATGTTTAGTGTTGATGGTGTTGATTATGTTTAGTGTTGTTGGTGTTGATTGTGGTTAGTGTTGTTGGTGTTGATTGTGTTTAGTGTTGACGGTGTTGATGATGTTGATTGTGTTTAGTGTTGTTGGTGTTGATTGTGTTTAGTGTTGTTGGTCTTGATTGTGTTTAGTTTTGTTTGTGTTGATAGTGTTTAGTATTGATGGTGTTGATGATGTTGATTGTGGTTAGTGTTGTTGGTGTTGATTATGTTTAGTGTTGTTGGTGTTGATAGTGTTTAGTGTTGTTGGTGTTGATAGTGTTTAGTGTTGATGGTGTTGATTGTGTTTAGTGTTGTTTGTGTTGATAGTGTTTAGTTTTGTTTGTGTTGATAGTATTTAGTGTTGATGGTGTTGATGTTGATTGTGTTTAGTGTTGTTGGTGTTGATAGTGTTTAGTGTTGTTGGTAATGATTGTTTAGTGTTGATGATGTTGATTATGTTTAGTGTTGATGGTGTTGATTATGTTTAGTGTTGTTGGTGTTGATTGTGGTTAGTGTTGTTGGTGTTGAATTGTGTTTAGTGTTGACGGTGTTGATGATGTTGATTGTGTTTAGTGTTGTTGGTGTTGATTGTGTTTAGTGTTGTTGGTCTTGATTGTGTTTAGTTTTGTTTGTGTTGATAGTGTTTAGTATTGATGGTGTTGATGATGTTGATTGTGGTTAGTGTTGTTGGTGTTGATTATGTTTAGTGTTGTTGGTGTTGATAGTGTTTAGTGTTGTTGGTGTTGATAGTGTTTAGTGTTGATGGTGTTGATTGTGTTTAGTGTTGTTTGTGTTGATAGTGTTTAGTTTTGTTTGTGTTGATAGTATTTAGTGTTGATGGTGTTGATGTTGATTGTGTTTAGTGTTGTTGGTGTTGATTGTGTTTAGTGTCGTTTGTGTTGATAGTGTTAAGTGGTGATGGTGTTGATTATGTTTAGTGTTGTTGGTGTTGATTTTGTTTAGTTTGGTTTGTGTTGATAGTGTTTAGTGTTGATGGTGTTGATTATGTGTAGTGTTGTTGGTGTTGATTGTGTTTAGTGTTTTTGGTGTTGATTGTGTTTAGTATTGTTGGTGTTGATAATGTTTGGTGTTGTTGGTGTTGATTGTGTTTAGTGTTGTTGGTGTTGATTGTGTTTAGTGTTGTTGGTGTTGATTGTGTTTAGTGTTGTTTGTGTTTATTATGTTTAGTGCTGATTGTGTTGATTGTGTTTAGTGTTGGTTGTGTTTATTTGTGTTTGTGTTGATAATGTTTAGTGTTGATGGTATTGTTGATGATTGTGTTTAGTGTTCTTTGTGTTGATTATGTTTAGTGTTGATGGTGTTGATTGTGTTTAGTGTTGTTGGTGTTGATTTTGTTTAGTTTGGTTTGTGTTAATAGTGTTTAGTGTTGATGGTATTGTTGATGTTGATTATGTTTTGTGTTGTTGGCGTTGATTGTGTTTCGTGTTGTTTGTTTTGATAGTGTTTAGTGTTGAGGGTGTTGATGATGTTGATTGTGGTTAGTGTTGTTGGTGTTGATAGTGTTTAGTGTTGATGGTGTTATGTTTAGTGTTGTTGGTGTTGATTGTGGTTAGTGTTGTTGTTGTTGTTGATAGTGTTTAGTGTTGATGGTGTTATGTTTAGTGTTGTTGGTGTTGATTGTGTTTAGTGTTGTTGTTGTTGTTGATAGTGTTTAGTGTTGATGGTGTTATGTTTAGTGTTGTTGGTGTTGATTGTGTTTAGTGTTGTTGGTGTTGATTGTGTTTAGTGTTGTTGGTGTTGATTGTGTTTAGTGTTGTTTGTATTGATTGTGTTTAGTGTTGTTTGTGTTGATAGTGTTTAGTGTTGTTGGTGTTGATTATGCTTAGTATTGGTGTTGATTGTGTTTAGTGTTGGTGTTGATTGTGTTTGTGTTTAGTTTTGTTTGTGTTGATAGTGTTTAGTCTTGATGGTGTTGATGATGTTGATTGTGTTCAGTGTTGGTGTTGATAGTGTTTAGTGTTGATAGTGTTGATGATGTTGATTGTGTTCAGTGTTGGTGTTGATAGTGTTTAGTGTTGATGATGTTGATTGTGTTTAATGTTGATGGTGTTGCCAGTGTTGCCAGTTGGTAACTATGGTGTTGGTAGTGTTTGCTGTTGATCATGCTTGGAGTTGATAGTGTTGCCAGTGGTGATGGTGTTGTTTGTGTTGCTAGTGTTTAGTGTTGATGATGTTGATTGTGTTTTGTGTTGATTGTGTTTAGTGTTGATGGTGTTGATAGTGATTAGTGTTGATGGTGTTGATTGTGTTTAGTGTTGTTGATGTTGATAGTGTTTAGTGATGATGGTGTTGACAGTGTTGTCAGTGATTGTGGTGTTGGTAGTGTTTGCTGTTGATCATGCTTGGTGTTGATGGCGTTGATAGTGTTGCCAGTGGTATTGGTGTTGGTAGTGTTTGGTGTTGTTGGTATTGATGGTAGTGTTTGGTGTTGTTGGTATTGATGGTAGTGTTTCGTGTTGGTGGTGTTGGTGGTAGTTGGTATTGATAGTGAGGTTGTGTTCAGCTCGCTGAGATGTAGTTATTCCTGGTCTGCTTGAGCAGCTGATTTGCTTTCTTCAGTTCACTGGTGGCCTTGTGCACAACTTCATGGGAAAACAGTCCTGGATGCTAACAGTCTCACGCATGCAATCCCAGAAGGCCTTGCTGCGGTGCTCCTCTAAGGGCCTGGTGGAGTTTCTCATGGCCGTGAGCGAGGCTGAGCTCGGCCACCGGGTCACGGCTCACTTCCTGCTGCAAGCTAACCCTGATCTTTCACAGACCAATAATAAATCTCAGTGTATAAATACAGAGATAAGAGCCTGAGAGGCTTGAGAGCGTACGCGCGCACACACACACACACACACACACACACGGTCTGAAAGAGTGAAAGTGTGTATGCGCTCATGTTCATCTGATGCGTTCTCTTCTTGTCACAGTTGCACAGCAGCCAGATGTTTGGACATCCTCCACCTGCCTCTGATTATTTAAGAGCTTCATCTACAGTCTTGTTGAAGGCTGACCTTCATCCTCTTCTTCTTCTTCTTCAATATCTTTATATTTGTTCTTAGTTTCCCTCTTCCTTTTATTTATATAATTGTTATGTTAGTTCCCCTTCCAGTTCTTCTTTATGTAAAACACAGTGATTAGAGATGAACTCACACTGAGGTCTGTTTAATCTACTTTCATTTATTCAGCACTCAGTTTTCCACATTAAAGGTCAGAATGTTAAGTGTGTTATATTTAGCGTGTTCAGTGTGTGTGTGTGTGTGTGTGTGTGTGCTCCTGAAACTCCTGACCTCCTCAGACGTGCATTCCGTTTTCCAACCTGACTGTGAATGAGCTGTGGCGTCAGTACAGAGTGTGTTACAGGGGACAGATGAACCTCTGCCTCCATCAGTGAAAAACGAGCGGAGATTTCCACTCGGAGACGTGTCAGACGTGACGCGAGGCAGCTCCGGGCTCACGGTGCTGTATTTAGCGTGTGACCTCTCACAGGACCTCACTCCAAATAGTAAACTCACTTTCAGAGACTAAAATAAGTAACAGGGAAGAGAAAATACATCTAATCCCCCTGGACACGCCAGCCCTTGACTGGGCACAGGTGCCATCTCGTTTCTGCTCTACGTTAATCCTCGTGATCTTCCCGCTACCGTTCCAGCTCCGCTTCACAGGATCATAAACGTGGGTGTGGACACGCCTGGGGTTTCCCCTCAGCCGGAACTGTATCTTTCAAATTTCTCTCTCAGAACGTCATTGGCTAAGGCTCCCTACAACCTTCTTCCTTCCTCTGTGTGTGTGTGTGTTTCATTTTACTTGGCTGAAGCATATCCACTCAATACATGTTAAGCAATACAGTGGGATTGAACTCATGACTAGGGATGTGGGACTAAACACAAACAGACTAAAATGATCTATAAAGCAATAAAAACCTTTATTATACAACAGTTATTTCCAACCGAGCAATCTGATTGGACGACAGGTGTTATTCCACGAGTGCTGATAATAGACAGTAACAGCACTGTGACGTGTGACTATACTATATGTATGACTGGGCGTGTCCCAGGTGTTGTCCAGCGGTTAATGACACTGACTGTGTGCCTCAGCGTGGGTGAGAGTGGGTCTGTACGGTCCGCAGTACTGAGGAGAGAGAGAGCAGCTGCCTGACCACGCCCACATTCACACCCAGTCACAGAAGCACTTTCAGCCACATCTGATAACGTCATGCCGTCTTACACAACACGCCTCACGTCGCGTCTAAGTCGTTCTGAATCGCCTCTGCTCACACCAGCTACAAAGCTAATTAGATTCTAACACAAGGCTGAATCCCAAATCCCTCTCTAACCCCTGATCAAGGGCACTACTTGGTGTGTGGAACAAGGGATTGTACACCCAACATAGTGCACTAGCTTTCTACTGTGACCCCAGAAATTAACGAAGCTGATGGAATGAGTGGAAATATACAGTAACTCTCTAAGTTCCTCAGGACTGTCCACCACCTCCAAGGTTTATTCTCCTCACCTTTTGGCTACAGAGTACCGCTAAGAGTTTATCACTACTGCCATCCCTGTTCCATCACACTAATCACACTGTCAGTCTCCAGCTCCGCCAGGCGCGGGTTAGTTAGTTTGTTTGCCGGAGCAAAATATCTGGTTAAAGAAAGAAAGAAAAGCATAATCTGTTGATAATAAATGGTGTTTGTGGAAATATAACACTCGAGGTTGTGCTGTTGTACTGAATATCAGCACCGATGCGATATCTTCAGTACTCAGGCTGCACCCTCCTCACCGCCGTGCTGATATTCAGTACAACAGCACGACCTCGAGTGTGGTATTACGTGATTGTATTTTTCTTTCAAATCTCATTCCCCTTTAAATTCTTTGTACTGTTTTTTTTAATTATTATTTTTTAATAATAATTTCTTCTTCTTTCTTCATTTTAGTTCCTCTACATATTTTTATTCCTGTTTTCCTTCCATACTTTCATCTTGTCCTCATCTTCCTTCTCCTCTTTCTTTTTCCTAGTTCCTCTTCTTTTTGTTCTTGCTCTTCTTTATCTACAGGTCCATCAGTTAGATAGATCAGTACTCCGCTGAGCTGCAAAACTCCACTGTAAAAACAGAACTCTTCCTCACGTTTTCACACTTGTTTACGCCCAGCCTTATTCTGAAGAAGTAGATGGTAATCCTTATTATAGATTGTTGTGGTGTTGCTTTCGTTTTTGTTTTCTAGCATCTTCTAAAGAGCAAAGAGACTGCATGTATAATTAGATGATGTCATACTTGGATAAATATCAAGCTATTTAAAAAAAAAAAAAAGAAATAGGCGTAAGAGAACGAGATCTAAATAAGTTTTATTTGTTTCCGTCGGTGCAGTACACTCCTCCTCCTCCTCCTCCTCCTCCTCCGTCTGACTGGCAATGTTTTGGTAGGAGACGTGACCCGGGTGCTGTTTGCTCTCAATTGTGTGTGTGTGTGTGTGTGTGTGTGTGTGCTGACTTTGAGTCGTCACCATGCCCGATTCAAACAACTTTGTCCATGCACATACACACACTCCCTTTATGTGTGTGTTTTATGGCACAGACATGAAGGAATGCGTCTTGTTTGTCCCCTCTGCGTTATTCAGATGTTTATCAGCAGCCGGTCCTGACACCTCGCTCGGGTTGTGCCGTACGGAACCTTTCAGGTTATCGGCTTTTCCTGAACCGTCCACACTAGAGACCAGAGTTTTTTCATTATTAGTTCATCCAGCTCATACACAGGGACTCGTACAGCAGCAGATGGACTCCATAAACGAATTGTCTTGCAGCTTGTCAAGGACATAGATTACATCATTGATGATGGTTTTTCTTAGGAGATGTTTAACATTCCTGGAAAGAGTCTCAGGTGTCAGCACTTTGTAAAAGTCAGATAGCGAGATAGCGAGAGAGAGAGAGAGAGAGAGAGAGAGAGAGAGAGAGATGGTGGTGGTGAAGGAAAAGCTGTTGATCATTTGCTTTAACGTAAGTGAGGACAGGACTTGTCTCTCCAGGATTCCCCGTTAAACTACAGTATAAACTGTTAAAACGTCTGACGTTCTTAATAAATCAAACACTGTTGTTAATCGTTGGTAAATTGCTGCCGTATAAGAGGAATAACTCAGTCCAGATCGTGATGCCTGGATAACTGAGATACTCTAACACACAGCTTCTCCACGGCCCAAACCAGACTCGGTCACTGATTCGAACAGTTTCAGGAAAACCTGAAAACAGTTTAAAGTGCATTTAAAAGTATTTTAATCCCTCAGAGCTGATGAACACAGAAAAGAGGACAGAAACCCCAGTGTTCTTTACTCAGTTCAACAGTTCAAAATGCTTAAAAAGGGAGGTTTACATTTAGTCAAGGACATGTAGGTCAGGAAAGGGGGGTTATCGTGTGTGTGTGTGCGCGCCTCTAGTGCCTGAGACACAGGAAGTGGTGCAGGAGTGGAGGCTGGCATGGTTTCAGTTGGACACTAACCCACATAGATAAGACACACACACACACACACACACACACACACACATAGCAGTGTCGTGAGAGTGTTTATGTGTGCTGAGATGGCCGAGAGGGGACTGGTGGTCCAGCCATGATGTCAGCCCCAGCGTGACACTCCGCTGTGACTGCACACACAATGGCCGTCTCTCAGAAGCAGGAAGCGAGGGGTCGCTGGGGGTCAGCGTGTGACCCCGGGGCAGCCGCGAGGAGACGTCACTGCGCCTCGACTCTGCATGAGGGACGGGGACAGTGCTGCAATGTTCCAGGCTGAATGAAGACCAGAGAGGGTGAAGACAGTGAAAGAAGCGTACATACACACACTGAGAGGGTGCTAGAGAGAGTGTGAGTGTGTGTGAATGTGAGAGAGAGACATGACTGTCGTGAGATGAGTGTGTGCATGTGATGTGTGGTCTTCAGAGCAGTCCTTCATGCAACGCTCGACTTTCTGTGAAAGGAATTCGGCCTCGCAGCGAGACATGAAAAACTGGATTCACTTGGAGTCGAATAGAACCTGAACAAATGTTCCCGATTATATGAGGACAAAACTGAATTACGCTGTTATCTACACTCTGCAGTCGGGTCCATAAGTATTTAAACAAGGATGCTGTTTTGGTATTTTTATTCCTGTACTCAACCACTTCAAAAATGAATTATGCATTATATTATTGCATTAATGGTTTAGGAATTATAGAATCTTTTTTACATTTACATTTGCAGCATCTGGCAGACACCGTTATCCAGAGCATCTTACATACCTAAGTGCTCTGACGTCTCCATCATTTAATACATCCGTATCCCGGATCATGAGGTTTATTTTTAATCTAAGTGCTGACGAAAAATGTACATCTTTAGATAACTTGTGAAGGCTGCCAGTGATGCAGCTGTTGAGACATCTATAGGAACTTCGTTCCAACACCTACTATGTGTGCCAGAAGAGATAAGAGCGTTGATGCATGCCTTCCATGTACTCTGAGAGCACAAGCAGTGTTGCCCTCACTGTGGTGCAGTGCGGGTTGAGATAAGTGCTTCGAGGTAGCTAGGTGCTGGCCCGTTTCTGTCTTGGTAGGCAAGTATCAGTGTTTTAAATCAGGCAGCTACAGGAAGTCAGTGGAGGGAGACGAGAAGTGGGGTGGCGTGGGAGTGCGTAGGAAGACTGAAAACAAGTCATGCAGCTGCATTCTGGATCAACAGGCAGAGGCTGAGTAGCAGTCCAGTCACGAAATAACAAGGGACTGATCTATCATAGAGTTGTCCGGGGATATCTTAAGATCCTTGCTGTGGGGATGAATCACCTGGAATAAACATGAACGGAATCATGAGTGATTGGTGGAGGGAGGCGGAAGATGAGTTGAGTGTCATCTGCATAGCAGCGGTATGAAAATCCACATGACGACATGAGATCAAGCACAGAAATAAAACAAAACAGGACCAAATACTGAGCCTTGTGGAACACCAGTAGAGAGCCTGCTTTCAGTTGATGCTTGTTTGTTTGTCTTTCTCCTTTCGGTTTATGTTCAGTATGTGAAGACCTGCTGATTCGTGTTGAGGTCAGTTGACTGACCGGGCCCTTTAAGGAGGTTCCATTTATTCGCCTTGGGCTGCTTTTGCACTGCGTTTGTGTAAGGATTCATCTGTACTGTGAAGCACTGCGCAGCCTTTGACTGAATCTGAGCAGAAATTAGAGCTGTACACAATACAGATGTTATGCTGCTACTTCTGTCAGTAAACACCAGTGACCCGGGGCAGCCGTACACATCCCCATGCAAGAACTCTGTCTCCACTATGTTTGACAGATGATGTGGTGTGCTCTGGATCACGAGCCCTGGTTTGCTTCTTGAGGTTAACCATCTATAGATCTACCATATACATTCATCTACTTTGTCTACTTGATTGTAGGCTTTGACAGGGACAGTCAGTTTTGTAGTTACTTTTGAATCTGTGGAAATGTCTTCAATTTCCAAACAGTCTAGAACTAGAGGGGTGCAGTTTTAAATACTGAGGCTGGTTTCACATTACGGCCCCGGGATCATTTCCTGAGAACACTTCATCCCAAAGTCTGGTTTATTTTGATCAGTGAGAATTCGGGAACCGAGCAAGAGTCCGCTGGAACAGGTGAACATGAGAACGATACGAGGACTTCCGCACAAAGTCTCTTCCATCACATCAGAGGCTCTCCCTAAGAAAGGTGCGTTAACAATACAGGTACATGTAAAATGAATTGTGCGCTCTCTCCTGTACAGTTTAGATTTATATTGAGTGCTGTATTATTTTTGTAGAATGAATGCTTTTTCATACTTTGTGCTATATATTTTTAATATAAACAAAATACATAAAAAATGTAATATAGTTCATAGTGATGGACGAGGGATTAATTTCCTAATTACATGTAATCCTGTGGGAAAAAAACTGAATCGAGCTACGAGCAGAGCTTAGGAACGACTCATGTTTGTGTACCGAGGTTCCACTGGATGGACAGACGACATAGTGATAATACACTGATACATTACAGAAAAGTGACGTGTGTAACACTGAGGACAGGAAGTCATTTATATTAATGATGTTCGTTTCATTGCAGAGCGAATTCATTACCGTTCCCTAATGACAGCACATCTTCATTCCCATGGCGACGTAACAGACTCGGCCCTGTGCAGCCTGGGGAGAGAGAGAGAGAGAGAGAGAGAGAGAGCAGTGGATGGAATGAAAGCAATGAAAAGACAGACAGAGGACACAGAGAGAGAGATGAGAGGTCTTGTGAAAGGGTCATATGGCTGCGTTAATAAGCGCCTGACTCCAGTGTGGCTAATATTGTCTGTTAGAGGAGCACAACAAAGCCGTTCTGTTTCTCTCTCAATCACACGCACGCATTTCCTCTCCAGCTGTCCCTCGAGTTTGCTCCGTCTCTCACTGTACGCGGCCACCACCAGGGCGGCGGAAGAATAATTGATGATATTGAGCAGATGATTAATGATGCGATTCATGATTTCTGACACTGACATGTAGTTTAGCGGATGCTGAAATCCATTCACGTGGAAATTTATGTCCCTGTAACACAAATCCTCAAACTAAACAAACCCGTGTACAGTCTCCATGACATTCTGAAGTTTAAAGATGATGAGTTCATGAGATTTATTGCCTCATGGATGCTTTTTTATTCTAGTTTTTAATGTTTATAATCTTCAGTGACTGCTTTATCCTGTGGTGTGTGTGTGTGTGTGTGTGTGTGTGTGTGTGTGTGTGTGTGTGTGTGTGCGGTGTGTGTGTGTGCGGTGTATATGTGTGTGTTATTAGCTGTGTGTCTCTGGGTAATAATTTGCTCCTCTTGTTTATCCTGGCTGTGCTGCGGGGGAGCGAGGGACAGATGGAAACTCGGTAAAGCACCTTTCCTTCTTCACCAGCTGCTATTAGCTTAAACACAGCTGTCTGAGCACATTACACACACACACACACACACACACACACACACACATACACACACAGTGTGAAACAGTGGTGCTGATGGAGTCAAATATTAAACCACACACACACACACACACACACACACACACACACACACACACACACAGATGCCCACATGGCCTGCAGGTACTCGTTTAATTAGTTAAAATATAAACGGTCGATGTTGAACAGGTTGAACGAATCGTTCTGTAGTTTTGGTTTTGTTTCATTTCATTTCATCCCATTTAGTTTCCAGGATCCTCGAGGTGAAGTATGTTGCAATATACTAGTTAGGCTAGTATAAACCAACAAATGGAAAACAGTCATGAATTCCTCTGTCCTCTTTCACAATACAGTTCCACCTCTGACTGTTACAACTGGAGACTCCTTCCATACACACATCTCTGCAAAGAAATCATCCACCTTAACGATCGCGGGTTTACTTCATCACTTTTTTTTGACTGTCTGCTCTGTGAAGGAGATGTTGCCATAGAAACGATGGCTCGTGCCGCTAAAAATGATCACGTTAGCTAGCTATTAGGCAGTCGTGGAGATCTGCTTAGCGTCACAGGCTGCTGCGTTAACGCGAGGTTAACTCGTTAGCTAGCTTAGCATGGATCGCAAAATGCAAGAAGGATTAGCTGTGAGATTCTCAGATTATCTCTTGGACTCTTAATTCTTTTGCACACTGACACTTTTCCCTCCCCTGTCGTCCGTATATCCGTCCCTCCATCTTGACCGACAGCAGAAAGCAGAAGCAGAGATGACTAACATGTTTTGATTTAAAAAAGCGCTCCAGTGAACTGATTAAACCTGACTTGCAGGCGGAGACGCCTCACGCATCTCACTCGTCCTGATCTAAACTCCGTCGGATCGACCGCGGATCGAGCTTCTCAACGGAAAAACCAAAAACTGGTTTAGCGACCCGCGTGCACGATGAGCCGTCACACCCGAGACACAACATGACAGACGCTGGTACACAGCTCTATTAGTGTCTATTAGTGTCTTGGGGATGAGTCACGGCACAAATCGCTGCTCATTCACCAAACACCACCGCGCACACAAACAAATCACACCGTCTGATGTGTGTGGGGTTTTTTTTTTAAATTTTTTTAAATGTTTCTGAAAGATCAGCATGTTGTTATTTTTATCTGTTTAACGTTGCTGAACGGATTTTGTTCCTGTATGTTCCTGCTTCCTCATCAGCATCTCTTGTTTTTAGTCAAGCGTGAAGCGTGAAGGCTTTCAAGTTGCAGTGGACACTTTTCCACAGACTCATTGCGTCTATGAGGAAAATACCGCCTGATGGGATTAATGATTATATCCTGTACAAATAGTTTATGCAGAGAATCCACCGTACAACAGACACATCCGTCTCAAGGAGACGTCGCTATAGAAACGATTAGAACCAGCGCATTCGCATGTACTACAGGAACACTGCTGCTGGAAAACCAGAATCCAGAATCCAACTGGTTTATGGTGGAGGTTAAAATGGGTCGGAACGATCCGGAACGGCGTTCTGGCACCTTCGATAAATAAATAAATAATAAATAAATAAATAAATAAATAAATAATCCGATTGGATCTTTGGTTCATACTAATGTTAAGCAAACTGTTAAATTAACCTTTCATGTGTTGCAGTTCGATTCTCAGCAAATCTGAACGTAATATATGTTGCCATATTAATATAAAAAGTGAAAAAGCACATCGCTCACGATTTTATCACAAAATCACGATTTTTTCACAAAAAAACAAAAACAAAAAAAAAACCATGCAAGCAGACTCATGGCTCTAAACTCCAATCCCACTTTAACCCCTTGTGTACATATTCCAGAGTAACTATAACTTTTATAGCGCATTTTGAAACATGATCATCTCTGTGGCGGCACGGCGGTGTAGTGATTAGCACTGTCGCCTTGCACCTCCAGGGTCCGAGTCGTCTTTCATTTCTTGTTGCTCAAAATATGTATCACAACCGCCAATGTGCGTATAATAAATAATATCATCATTTGAAAGATTTCTTGATTTAATTACAGTTTAAATGGTCTCATATCAATATGACGTCGTTGTCGATAATAATAATGATAATAAATGTATAAATCTTTTTTCGAGCTCTTAACGTGCCTCTTAAGCCTCTTAACGAGTTAGGGTTAGGGTTAGGGTTAGATTGAACCGTTTGGAGAAAGCCGATGTAATCAACTTCTCAGCTGATCCTTTAATTAGATCCTAATGAAAACAAGTGACAGTAAGGAGGAGTCTCTGCAGATCAGGTTTAACGGATTCTTCGGCCGGTTTCCCTGGAAGCGCAGCCATCAGCCGGTGACCATCTTAACCCTGAATCATCCACACACACACACACACACACACACACACTTAACTGTGTTGTTGAATTTATTTTTAAACACATTAATTAGTGTGAACGAGCTGGTTACTCGGTTACAGAGCCTCCTGAGTAGGACACACACTGCGCGGGCTGGAAATAATACGATTAATTTTACACACTGATTAGTTTTACGATTTCCGTCTTGCTAATCCCAGGACAGGATAGTTTCTGTAAAAAAAAAAAAAACCTGAACAGGATTTAAAGTGGATGATTTTCCCGTGAGTGTTTTACTCCTCTTGCACCACAGCGCTTTTTCTACGCAGCACGTTCCCGCTATCGCTTTCACTACAGCAGCTGTAAAACAGCTCATTTATTTCCTCGTCTGTTCCTGTGCTCTTTCTTCTCATTACATTAATAGGACTTTTTAAAGAAGCCCACAGTTTGTCATGATGCCGAGGAGTGGTGAAATGTCCTCAGGTTCTCAGCGGCGCTGCCGCTGGAGACTCCTTCTCCTTCTCCTTCTCTAAACGTTATGTAACGTCTCAGAGCTGCTTATGAATGGACAGGTGTGTAAGTCGCTGCTGCACATACTGTAAATACCGTAAATAAGGCACAAGAGACTCGAGGCGATGAACACTGATTTGTGCCAGATGTATATTTTTAGATATGGATTTAAAATGAGGGAGCGTTTGAGAGCGAGCGCTCCGGGTTATTACGCTTTTACTGGAAATTTCTCTCGGGTGATTGACGGATTATCAAACTATTAATGATTATATAATTCATAAATCGTTTAGTCATTTCAATAACACAATGTGTGTGTGTGTGTGTGTTTGTGAATGAGTAATCATTTTCACACGGGATTGCTCCACTGGTATAACGGACTGTGTGTGCGTGCGTGTGTGTGTGTGTGTGTGTGTGTGTGTGTGTGTGCGTGTGTGTGTGTCTCCTCTGTGACAGTGACACAGCGCTACAGGGCCCGGTGACTCGTGTGAATCTTCTGCAGCAGACGAACCGGTAAAACTCGACCCTCGCACAGAAAAATATCCGGCGGCCGCGGCTTCCCAGGTTCTCCGGGCCGCTTTGGGAACGCTCCGGTCTCGGTTTCCTCCCAATGCAAATGGATTCATCAGAAAAACACTTCCCTGTTAGTGCTCAGGCTGGCGTGTGACGTGTGACTCAGAGGTAAACAGAGAGAGAGGGGGAGGCGGGGGGGGGGGGGGGGGGAGCCGTGCTGATGTGCAGCTGGAAGGGGATCAGCATCTGTAGGGTCTTAAAATGAGTTAACACTCTCACGCAAACACACAAATTTACGCAAAAAAAAAAAAAAAAAAAACTATTTTGAGCTATTTTCATTTTTTTTTTTTACTTTTAAGTTACTTCCGAAGTTTATGCAACATGAAAGTGACCGATCTCGCTTCGATGTTTTGTCTCGCTTCAAACAATAATCATTTCAAATGCAAATTATTCAATATTTAATTATTCTTTATGAGTATTAACACTAAAATTAGTGTAAGCGTCTAGAAACATATGACCTGAAAAAATTGTTGTTTTTTGGTAAGAGCTTAAAAAGCTACAAAACCTGTAGTGTCCGTAACTGTGTAACATTCATTGCAGTGTTCAATATCTAAACAATTTAGCATTTTAGAATAATACACTGTTTTAAGTTAATGTCTTTTCATTTCGGTTTTAAATTGGCCAAGTTTCATCTGAATAACAGTTAAGATCATTGAAAGATTTTAATTCAAAAAAGTTACGGACACTACAGACATAAGGGCATGAAAGTGTATTTAGCAAATGTGTTTCTTTTTATGTGATAAAAATATAAGTGTGTATGCATATTTACCAAAAATTAAACAAAAATGGTGTTATATGATCCTATCTGAAAATACACATTTTCACCTAGGTGAGACACTTTTTAGTACCCATACCATGTTCTGTATATACACTCACCTAAAGGATTATTAGGAACACCAGTTCAATTTCTCATTAATGCAATTATCTAATCAACCAATCACATGGCAGTTGCTTCAATGCATTTAGGGGTGTGGTCCTGGTCAAGACAATCTCCTGAACTCCAAACTGAATGTCAGAATGGGAAAGAAAGGTGATTTAAGCAATTTCGAGCGTGGCATGGTTGTTGGTGCCAGACGGGCCGTTCTGAGTGTTTCACAATCTGCTCAGTTACTGGGATTTTCACGCACAACCATTTCTAGGGTTTACAAAGAATGGTGTGAAAAGGGAAAAACATCCAGTATGCGGCAGTCCTGTGGGCGAAAATGCCTCGTTGATGCTAGAGGTCAGAGGAGAATGGGCCGACTGATTCAAGCTGATAGAAGAGCAACTTTGACTGAAATAACCACTCGTTACAACCGAGGTATGCAGCAAAGCATTTGTGAAGCCACAACACGAACAACCTTGAGGCGGATGGGCTACAACAGCGGAAGACCCCACCGGGTACCACTCATCTCCACTACAAATAGGAAAAAGAGGCTACAATTTACACGAGCTCACCAAAATTGGACAGTTGAAGACTGGAAAAATGTTGCCTGGTCTGATGAGTCTCGATTTCTGTTGAGACATTCAAATGGTAGAGTCAGAATTTGGCGTAAACAGAATGAGAACATGGATCCATCAGGCCTTGTTACCACTGTGCAGGCTGGTGGTGGTGGTGGTGTAATGGTGTGGGGGATCTTTTCTTGGCACACTCTAGGCCCCTTAGTGCCAATTTTGTATTTGTAAGTGTGTGTGTACAGCGCGCGTGTACTGTTTATTATAACACATGTGTGTGCACGCATTTAAAGCAAAAGAAAGTCTCATTAGAGACATTACAGCAGTGATTCCGTTACCCTGCGTTCACACCAAACGCGGCGAGAGCGTCAAAATGGCCGGAAGTCATTAATTTTCAATGGGAACCGGCGGCGAAGAGCGGCGCGGTGAGAGCTCAACTTTATGGTAATGAGCTATGACGCGGTTGAGCGGCAACCAATAAAAAAGTAGAGGTCCTCCGCTTGAGCGGATTCCGCGGAACGCAGTCATGTAAACTTTTGTTCCGGCGAAATTAGTTCCCAAGCAAAATGGAGGAGAAGTTAATTATTGCGGTAGCGGGTTTCCCGGTTATTTATGACATGTACAGGGACATTAATAAAAAAAATGATGCGTGGACAAGATAATAAGAAATATAATATGATAATAAAAAAATATTAAATTAGACTAGCAATTCACAATGAACAGAAGCCACACAATACAAATGCTTTATAGTTTGTTTATTTCTACAATACAGGTCTTTCAATCAATCAAGTTCTTGTTTTCTTCCACATTTTGGTCAGTCTCCATAAGATCAAGCTTGATTGCTTTGCGGCCCCTTTAAGTATAAGAAAGGCATTCGGTCTACGTCAGAGCGGCGACAGGCGGCGGCGGCAGTGCGGCGAGAGCAAACTTTGACGCTCTCGCCGCGTTCGGTGTGAACGCAGGGTTAGTCTGTGCTCAGTCAAGTGTCATTATAGAGATTTCCTTTTTTTCCCCCTGTAAAAACGATGTTTCCAGTGTCTGTGTGTGTGTGTGTGTGTGTGTATGTGTGCTTGTGTAAGTGCACGACGTCAAATGGCACTGCTGGCTGATACAGACGGGGTGGTACTGTGTAAGATGAGTAGAGGGGAGGGACTAATTCCACACACACACACACACACACACGCACAAACATATATACAGAGCGTCTGCGCACACAAACGGAAACGCTGTCGGTATTTATTGTTCCTTTTTTTAAATGTAAAGTGCAGGTTAATTTGTTTTATTTTTACTTTATATATTGTATAAATTATTTTTATGTATTTATTTTTTGGGCTGTGTAACAAATAATTTAAGTTTTCATTATTTCTTATGGGAAAATTTTATTTGGTTTACGAGTGTTTTGTAATACAAGCCCACCTCCAGAACGAATTATGCTCGTAATCCAAGGTTCCACTGTGTATATATGTTGTCTGTCTTTTAGTCTGCACACAAGCTTTGTACAGGTTTTACACCAGATGCTCTTCCTGACAAAACCCTCCCCTATTTTATCCAGGCTGTTATCCTGTGGCTGGGGTTTGGGCATCGGCTGGGAATTATATATATATATATATATATATATATAATGTCATGTTTGATATACATTTCTCAATCAATTTAAGTGACATGAGAAGGTCAAAGTTCACTTTAGCCTGCTTGGTAGCACACACACTGATTAGTTACAGCATTAAACCGACTGATTGGTAATGAAAAAACTGGCACGGGTCCAAGTGTCTTTGCCCAGGGCTGAATTGTGACGTCTAGGGCTTCGCTCCGATCAGCGAGACGTTCCCTGGGCACCTGGAGGTCATCAAGTGGACGTGCAAAATTTCCCATCAGCCACTATGCCTTGCTGCAGCGCGGAGAAAAAAAATTTGGCTCGAAAAAGGGATTTTATTATATAGGACGACATCACATTATGGTCCAATAAAAACTTGTAATAATTTAATTTAACTCTGGATTCGAAGCAGTGACCTCTCACACCAAAGGCAGTTCACATCCACATGAGCTACAGCATCTCATGTCTGTCAGGATTTACCTTCATATAAAGAACTATGAACTTCTACGGTGAGAAAGCATCAGTTTCACCCTGCAGGCGAGTGTTTATCCAGACATTTGAGTTACAGCATATTTCACCTTCACACACAAAACTAAAACATTTGCTCATCCACTTGACCAAAAGGAAGTTGGTTTACTAAGTCGGTTTACATCTAGATTCTACAGTGGCAGTGATGTCATTCTGAGGTATGATTTTAAGCCACACCCACAGGTCAGTTTTCTCTGAACCACAGGTTCTGTCATTCATTTTTCGTGATGCTCTGCTATTTTAGATTTGGGAATTTTATTTATTTATTGACACTGTTTTTGTTTGTTTGTTTTGGTTTTCCTAGGAGCATTAAGGAAAACTTGCTCTTATTTCTTGATTTTTAAAATAGGAAGCGATCGCATTAATGAACCCCGGAGCTCATGTGTAAGAACACACTCGTACTGATCTTTACCCCGGCTTTTTCAAATTTTTATTTTGATGAAGCCAGTAATATGAAGCTCTTCTCCTTTTTTTTTCTTGTAACCTGCATGTTTCATATTTTGCTGACTCTTTTACACCATCTAATCCACCTGAGCTGTGTGTGTTATAGGTGTGTGTGTGTGTGTGTGTTATAGGTGTATAACTCTGGCTCCTGATGATATACTCCGGTCCCTTAGGACTTCTCTAAACATGTTAGGACACACACACACACACACACACACTCAGGCGCACACACTGAATATGATTAAATGATTCCTTATTCCTTTCTTATCAGGAAAACATGCTGTTCCGTAAAATATTTTTAAAAATGTAAGTTTTTCCTCCGTTCCCTCCGTTTCCTCCGTACTCCATGATGCATATCAAAGCGAAGCTCTCATCAGGATCGTCAGAATCAGAAAATGGGATCGATGCAGAATGGGGCAGCCTCAGTCTTTGTCTTCGTGCCGCTTCGTGCTTTAGTGATGAGTTTAAATCCTAACTGTCTCCTGGAGCTTCTCCATTTCCTGTCACACACTCTGTAAAACAGCTGGACATTTTTCTGGTCCTTATTAAAGGCAGCTGGAACTTTGAAAACTGCTTTTGTGCAAAAGTGTTAATAATTAAAAGTATTATTATTCTTTTTTTTCTTCCACCTATAGTACAGGTGTTCAGCATCTCACTTTGGACGCCTTTGGTCTTTAGACGGACGCCGTCTCCTCTCACAACTCTGGCGACTCCTCTGATGTGTCCTCCATCGTAAATCAGCCTTTAAATTAGACAAGGCCTCAAGGTTTAGGACTAAGCCGACGCTCCAGATGAAAAAGACCTCTTGTTAGTGGCGACAGGAAGCCGTGCTCTCGTTTGACCTCTGACCCTACAGACGTGACCCAGGACTCCGGTCTCAGTCGGAGGTGTGTCGCAGGTCGGCACGGACTTGCTGCTTAACACGTTTATGTCTAGGTGTGTGTTGGAGTACAAGGCCACAGTGTGTTCCAATGTGTGTATCAGGACTTTTATAAGACATTTTCCATCCAGTCTGTAACATTTCAGCAGAATAATCTCAGCGTTTTGTCCACTTCCTGCTCCCTGTAATCAGTTTAAAGCTGATTCTCTGCTGATTTATACATCATAATGTTTTTTTTTTGTTTGTGTTTTTGTTGTAACATTTTTTTCTGGGAACAGGAAGCTTAATCCTCCATAAGTCTGAGTTCGAGACTCTCAGTCAGATTTCAAGGAATTTGTGAGATGCTTATCTTCTGAGCGAGTAAATCCTACCTGATCACTCATCAACTACAGTATGTGCACGCGTTCTGCTTTTGATTTTAAAAAATGACTGGACTAAAAATAAACTTTCCCAAATACTGACTGTCCCTTTAATCTGTCTGCTTTTGTCATGCTGTAATTTGTCTCTATTTGCAGAGCAATAAACAGAGGAGATTGGTGAAGCATCTGGACCATTTGCTGGACTCTGTCAGCATCCAGAGTTAACACACACACACACACACACACACACACACGGATGGACCAGAAGCACACCACAGTAAACCCAGTAATCAGTGCTTAGGAATGTTTGTCAGAAATAGACAAGCGAGACTGGGAACCCAGAGACCAGAAGCAGATTCCTTCCTGTTTTTTTTATTTTAACTGGCTGTCTCTTCAAACAATCTGCTTGTCAATTTTTTTTACAGAGTATTTTTGTATTTTTTGAAGCAGAAACCATGAAGGAAGGGCATCTGGCATAAAACCTGTGTCAGATTGTGTGTGTAATGAAAGTTTATTCAGCTTATTACATATACAATCAAAATGAGAATGGACCTAACATGGAGCCCTGAGGAATGCCGCTGTCATTATCGCTTTGAAGACAAATTTTGACAACAATTTTTTTTCAGAACTGCACTGAGAACACGTTTTTTTATGAACACACCATAAGGTCTGCTCCGATACACACTTTTTCAGTGGTATTTATTGTGTGTTCCGTTTATTCCTGCTGCTCTGAGGCATGTGTCAGTGGTGCTTGTGGTGCATCGAGTGGTCAGGCTGAGACATCTCAGGCTCTGCTTCTCCTCAGCCTCCGCCTCATCATCACAATTTGGGTTCTTTGAACATCCAGAATGCATCTTGCCGTCCCAAGGAGGGACAAATATAGGCGAGAGCCTGGCGTCTGCTCTCCCAGCGGATAGTCATTCCAGAGGGCTTGGCATACAGTGTGGCTGAGCTTGAGGTCGCTAATTTCACCCTTTTGTTTGAGTGTGTGTGCGTGCATGTGTAAGTGTGTGTGTGTGTGTATGAGAAAGAAAGAGAGGGGAGAGAGCGAGAGAAGGAAAAGAACAAGCATCTATAATTGAGACGACCACAGCAACCTCAAGGGATAATTAGCCTTTTGTTGTTGTTGTTGTGTGTGTGTGTGTGTGTGTGTACCATGATGGATGATAAAAGTAGGATGATGTTTTCCTTTTTTCGTTTGATCCGTTGCAGGGTTTAGTTTGTCTCTAATTAAGAAAAAAATGAAAAAATTGTGTGTGTGTGTGTGTGTGTGTGTGTGTGTGAATGCATGCAGAATGTAAATCCAATTTGTGTGTTTGTGCTTTTGACATGGGAACATGAACACGCCACATGCTCACCCTTCTAGTGCTTAAAGTCCTGGGTATATTGTTGCTAGGCAACACCATGGATAAAAGCTACTTTGGTAGATTACTAAAAAAAAACATGATGGCTAATGCTACGCTAATTTCACCTAGCATATCCGTTTTTTTACTTCAGAAATCATGATCACAAAAAATGTAATGAAGAATAAAGAATTTTTATACCTGGTGTAATCCACGCTGCTGATAGTGAGCGTAACCCTGGCATCGATGTTCGTATGAGCCTCAGGGGCTCCGCCCACTTTTGTTTAAACACTTGAAGGCTAACACAGAAAAAATTCAGATTTCCAAAGTCTTAAAGTAGAATAAAAATGGTCGAATGCAGCGGAATATTTTCCTAAATATATTAAATGCAAAACTCAGAAATTGTGTGTGTGTGTGTGTGTGTAATGTCTGTTGGAGTGTGTACGTGGGTGGAAACTTTCTTTTCACTCTCCCTCGCTTGTCTTCCCCACCTGCCTGCGTTTTGTTACACCTGTCCAGGTAGAGTTGGAGACAAAAGGTCTCCGGGCGCCGAGCGTGCTGGTATTCGTACAACAGCGGCCGGTTTGAGGGAGGCGTAACAGGATACGACTCGGAGAGAAAGAAGAAGTGCTTTCATCCAGAATTACGCTACACGCTACACAAAGAGAGAGAGACGAAGCGTGAGCAGGCAAGATCGTCCCCGAGTCAGAGCCAGAGTGTCCTCTTACAGCGAGGTGTAAACCAAGAATGGACGGAGATTGTAACGTGATTTGTGCTCACGATGGAGAACGTAATCCTCTCTTCGACACCTGCTCTCAGACCCAGAGGCTCCACCCACTGAATACACTAGCTCAGAAGCTCCGCCTGCTGGACGCATCGATCCAGCATATCTACCTACTGGGTACGATACTCAGAAGCTCCACCCACTAGATAAACAGGCAGAGAAGCTCCTTAAAATCTCCGCTTATAGATATGAGAAGCTCCGCCCAATTGATACATATACTCAGAGGATGATACGCAGATTCAGAATCTCCGCCCACTGAATAACTATACTCAGATTATCCGCCTACTGGATACAGATTCTCATTAGCTCCACCCACCCAATACGCAAACCCAGAAGCTCCACCCACTGAATATGCAGACCTAGAACCTCCACCCATTGGGTACACATGCTCAGAAGCTCCGGCCCTTGGATATGCAAACCCAGGATCTTCAACCACTAAATACACATACTCAGAATCTCCGCCCACTGGATACGCAGATGCAGGATCTTTACTCCGCCCACTGAGTATACAGTCTCAGATGCCCCACCCCCTGAATACACTGACTCTGAAGCCCCGCCCACTGGATATGCAGACCCTGGATCTTCACCCACTAGATACAGACACTCAGAAGCTCCGCCCACTGGAGAAGCCACCACGCACACACATACACACACATACACACACATTACCGTGGTGCTGCATCACATATTGGGGATCCTCACACTGGCACACTTTCTCTAACCCTGGGGTCATTACTATGGCAACTACATTTCAGGGGTCTGCTACTGCAAATTTGTGTGTGTGTGTGTGTGTGTGTGTGTGTGTGTGTGTGTGTGTGTGTGTGTGTGTGTGTTACAGGGCTGATATCATGCCATAATTTATCAGTGTAGAGATTCGAGTTCTGTAGACGCAGCATGCAGTGTCTCTGTCTCCTTCACTTCCTGTCCATCTCTAATATCTGTTTCCCTCTGTCTATCCATAGTTCCCTTGCAGTGCTGGTGTGTGTGTGAGCGTGTTCATGTGTGTGTGTGTGTGTGTGTGTGTGTGTGTGTGTGTGTGTGTGTGTTTGGGTTGAGCAGCAGGTCAGTTAGTTCTGCTCTGACAGTTTTATATACGTCGTGTGTTTGCACTGAGAGCTCGTCTCAGGCCTCGGCCCATGTTTATGTTACAGTGCTGATGGGAGTCTGTGTGTGTGTGTGTGTGTGTGTGTATACGTGAGTGTGTGTGTATATATATATATATATATATATATACACGTGAGTGTGTGTGTGGCAGAGCATCTATTTTGTATTTATGCGTAAAATTCCATGTCCTCTTCATCTTCCTCCTCTTTCTTCTTTATTCCTCCTCTCTTCCTCTCTCTTGGTTTTGTTCATCTCTTTGTCTCTTCTTTCTTTTTTCCTCCTCTACAGTTTCATCTCCCTCTCATTCTTCTCCCCCTTGTCCACCTCTTTCTCTTCCTCGTCCCCCTCTTTCACTTCTTTCTCTTCATCCTCCTCCTTTTTTATCTTTTCCTCTTCCTGCTCAATTTCAGCCTCCTCTTCCTCCTCTCTCTCTCTCTCTCTCTCTCTCTCTGTCTGTGTGTGTGTGTGTGTGTGTGTGTGTGTGTGTGTGTTGGAAGATAATCATCTTCCTAGATAAATGTCCTAGAGAAATGGATTTCAGTATGATCGTCCGAATGTAGATTACATCTTTATTTCTTTTTTCACTGTATGTTGATTATGAATCTCTCTCTCTCTGTATGTGTCTGTGTCTGTGGGCAGTTAACCTCAGGGTCAAATCCCCAGGGGTAATAAGGATGTCCAGCCCCCCTCCCCCCTAATACCCCCCCCCCCCCACACACACACACACACACAGACACTTAACTCCAGTGTGTGTACCTATAATGGTTGCATAATTGTTTTCACCATCGTTTCTCTGAAGCTCTCTGCTTCACACACACACACACTGGAAACATCGTTCAGGTGCGGCTATAGGAGAAACATCTGAGGACTGAAGGGATGCATGATGTGAGTGGTTGAGATGTTTGAAGAACCGTAGACAGCATCGAACCCCCTCTGTCTGCTTCTCTACACACACACACACATTCTGACAGCCTCCCGCTTTTATTTAGGGAGTGCGAGATGGGGCCCGGAGTGTGTGTGATATTTAAACTGACATCAGATCCACTGTGTGTGTGTGTGTGTGTGTGTGTGTGTGTGTGTGTGTGTGTGTGTGTGTGCACGCATATACATGCGGTCAGTTCTTTTCTCTTTCAGGCCTGGTCTGGGTTTTATTGTGTTTAGTGTGTGTGAGCTGCGGACCATGCTGAGTGAAGCTGTGTGTGTGTGTGTGTGTGTGTGTGTGTGTGTGTGTGTGTGTGTGAGAGAGAGAGAGAGTCAGTGGTGCGGATCAGGTAACCCGAGAGCATTAGTCAGTGTTCCTTGGTGCCAAATGGTGTTTTCTCCTGCTTCATTAGGCAAGTGTGTGTTAATACTGCTCGAACCGCAGAACACAACACACACACACACACACACACACACACACACACACACACACACACACACACACACACATTCAGTTTTTTTTAGATCGGTCCACCTTTATAAATGTAGCACATCTGTTTAATTTTTTTCTTAAATATGAAAGAAAAATTTGGCCCAAAGTATTGGCACCCCATCCTCTATGTAACTGGAGGCTCCCTGAGCCGATATGATTGGAACGCTGTTTATCATGTGTACAGGAAAAAAACATTTGTTTTCTTTATATTTTAGAGTGTATATTTAGAGGCTTTAGTGTTTGGCCCACACACATTTCTCATGACTTTAGCTGCGTTCCATTCCGAAGTGTACTTCACAGGGTGCTCCCTACTCGCTCTGAAGGGAATCTCGATGAAGGGAAAGTTCTCCACAAAACTCCACCATTCGGGACACCCTGCAACGTCACCAGGGCAGATGTCACTTCCTCCGTGCGTTACCATGGCAACATTAGCACCTCGGACACCTGTCGCTGCTGCTGCGCAAATTTCACACTAAGGAAATTAAGTATTGAATATTTATTGTAGCAAAAACTGACACCATTATAAAACATATCCTGTTGAAACGTGTATACCTTGCGACATTCCCTCTTCCCTCCCAGCTCCCTGCGGTTTGGAATCGCACTTAACATGGCCGAACCCCCTGTGCAGTGCACTTCGCAGGGTACTTCACACCAATCGGACTGCACAATTTCTTGAGTCATTTAGTTCATTTCGTTCTTTTGATCAGAAATAAAATAAAATGTTACATTTTCACTAAACAGACATCCAACACGTCTACATACACACATTGTGGCTATAGTTCCAGTAATAAAAAAATGACAATGCAGCTAAGGACATCATTCGGGTGGTATTCATTTGTAGCACGTTGAGATTTGCTTCAAATATAAAGTGCATTATAAATAAAATGTATTATATGATAAACAGAATGAGCAGCTCACCGTCATATCTTTCTTTCTTTTGTCACGTGACTCGAATTGAGCGGTTCTTCTCATGAGTCTTTTAGTCCGAGTCGTTCGTTCTTTTGAATCTATCGCACTGCAGTAACTCCCAGCCGAGATCCTGTGATGTGCCAATGATGCTGGTGAATGACTGGAACGCTGTTTTGGTATAAATCTACAGTCGTGGCCAAACGTTTTGAGAATGATACAAATGTTAGTTTTCACAAAGTTTGCTGCTAAACTGCTTTTAGATCTTTGTTTCAGTTGTTTCTGTGATGTACTGAAATATAATTACAAGCACTTCATACGTTTCAAAGGCTTTTATCGACAATTACATGACATTTATGCAAAGAGTCAGTCTTTGCAGTGTTGGCCCTCCTTTTTCAGGACCTCTGCAATTCGACTGGGCTGCTCTCAATCAACTTCTGGGCCAAATCCTGACTGATAGCAACCCATTCTTTCATAATCACTTCTTGGAGTTTGTCAGAATTAGTGGGTTTTTGTTTGTCCACCCGCCTCTTGTGGATTGACCACAAGTTCTCAATGGGATTAAGATCTGGGGAGTTTCCAGGCCATGTACCCACAATTTCAACGTTTTGTTCCCCGAGCCACTTAGTTATCACTTTTGCCTTATGGCACGGTCCTCCATCGTGCTGGAAAATTCATTGTTCTTCATCAAACTGTTGCTGTTGCAGGGTACCATTTTTGTTTTGGTACCATTCTTTATTCATGGCTGTGTTTTTGGGCAAAATTGTGAGTGAGCCCACTCCCTTGGATGAGAAGCAACCCCACACATGAATGGTCTCAGGATGCTTTACTGTTGGCATGACACAGGACTGATGGTAGCGCTCACCTTTTCTTCTCCGGACAAGCCTTTTTCCAGATGCCCCAAACAATCGGAAAGAGGCTTCATCCGAGAATATGACTTGGCCCCAGTCCTCAGCAGTCCATTCGTCATACTTTTTGCAGAAGATCAATCTGTCCCTGATGATTTTTTTGGAGAGAAGTGGCTTCTTTGCTGCCCTTCTTGACACCAGGCCATCTTCCAAAAGCTCACACCTGCCTGCTGCCATTCCTGAGCAGCTCTGCACTGGTGGCACTCCGATCCCGCAGCTGAATCCTCTTTAGGAGACGATCCTGGCGTTTGCTGGACTTTCTTGGACGCCCTGAAGCCTTCTTAACTAGAATTGAACCTCTTTCCTTGAAGTTCTTGGTGATCCTATAAATTGTTGATTTAGGTGCAATCTTAGTAGCCACAATATCCTTGCCTGTGAAGCCATTTTTATGCAACGCAATGATGGCTGCACGCGTTTCTTTGCAGGTCACCATGGTTAACAATGAAAGAACAATGATTTCAAGCATCACCCTCCTTTTAACATGTCAAGTCTGCCATTCTAACCCAATCAGCCTGACATAATGATCTCCAGCCTTGTGCTCGTCAACATTCTCACCTGAGTTAACAAGACGATTACTGAAATGATCTCAGCAGCTCCTTTAATGACATCAATGAAATGCAGTGGAAAGTTTTTTTTGGGATTAAGTTCATTTTCATGGTGAAGAAGGACTATGCAATTCATCTGATCACTCTTCATAACATTCTGGAGTATATGCAAAATTGCTATTATAAAAACTTAACCTGCAACTTTTCCAATTTCCAATATTTATGTAATTCTCAAAACTTTTGGCCGCGACTGTACGTATAATCAAGACCAATAAAATACAAATGGTTACAATGAATGCACAAATGTGTGTATATTTATACAAACTTCAGACGAAGCACCAGACAGTGAACTCCAGTCGGTTAATGTTTATTTTCTGTCCTTTACTTCTGTTCTTCACTCATGCTGGTCTCCGGCTCAACAGGAATGTGGTGCTGACGGATCATCATTTACCTCAATATCTATATTTTATAATCAATAATATCTATCGATTGAATGCTGTCAGCCTCGAGTGTGACGCTGACGAGGCCGGTGAATCGCTCTGAGACAAATTGAAATCTCGCGCAAGTCATGGTTAAAGTCAAGTCTTGTTTTTTTGTAATTTGTTTTGTTATATAAATCTTTCATTTCATAATGAAGCAGCGTTTATGGCTCTCTCTACTTCAGTACTTCAGAACAGATGTTTGTTTTGTTTCCCGTCCATCTGTAGTGAAGCTCAGGTACAAATCCATTACTCTCTCTCTCACACACACACACACACACACACACACACACACACACACACACACACACACACACACACACACATTGAGCCATGTAACTAAATACAGGGCCAGCCAGAGCTCCATATGGGCCTTAAATCTCTTAATAATACCTGCAGCACTCAGAGTGTGTGTGTGTGTGTGTGTGTGTGTGTGTGCGCTTTCTCTCTGAGAGATGCATTAGTCATGTGGATTGAACTGAAAAATAAATCTGCTCAGTAATATAACGTTTCAGAAATCTCACAGTAGGAGCACGAGTGTTTTAGGAACGTGATTTACAACGTGGAATTTCACGTCATTACATCGTTTCATTCTTTTTTCTTTCTAAACGTGATATTAAAACGCCACCTCGGTGCTGGGATTAAACATTATACAATCCCTGTGATGACATCATAACCCCACTTTCTGACCTTTACTCCACCAAACAATCCGGATTCCTGAGAACCCTGAGAATCCGCGCTGGGGATTTCATCATCTCCGTCCCAAATCTCATAGAAAAACATTGTGATTGAGTTACAGCTCCATCACTGCGCGTTTCAAGTCTCTCGTTTGCTCCTGAAGTGAAAGGTTTATTCGTTTAAGGCTCTGGAGGTGTGACGTTACGACCTCAGACTGATCACCGAAAGCCCTTAAAACACTCGGTAGACAAAACAAGGCTTTTTATTCTGAAGGGTCGCTCAGACGTCTGACTGACAGACAGTGAGGACGAGTGCCGGTGATGTGAGCTGAACACGGCCCCTGACTGCAGCTCTGCCTGTTTCACTGATGGTGATTAACTACGAGCGGTTTATCACTTAAGAGCTACTGATCTCTCTCTCTCTCTCATGTTCTCTCCTGCTGTTCCGTGTCCCGCTGAGCGTCTCAGCCTGTAATTAATCCCAGGCCAACGTCAGGCACAGGGGCTGCCACCAGGTCAGAGGTCAGAGGTCACAGAGCGGGGTGAGACCCTGAGGGTGGTGGAGGTAAGAGCCGAATGAAACACACACACTCGGGTTTCTAAACGGCAAGGCTCGGTTCCACAGAACACTCCAGAGATATGCTCTAATACACTCCAATAAACACTCCAACACACTCTGATACACTCCTATAAACACCCCTAAACACTCCAAAACACTCTGATACACTCAAATACACACTCCAACACACTCCGATACACTTCTATAAACACTCCAAAACACTCTGATACACTCCAATACACACTCCAACACACTCCGATACACTCTGATACACTCAAATACACACTCCAACACACTCCGATACATTCCTATAAACACTCCAAAACACTCTGATACACTCCTAAAAACACTCCAACACACTCTGATACACTCTGATACACTCCTAAAAACACTCCAAAACACTCTGATACACTCCTATAAACACTCCAACACTCTCCGATACACTCCAATAAACACTCCAACACACTCTGGTACACCCCAATAAACACTCCAACACACTCTGGTACACTCCAATACACACTCTAACACACTTTGATACACTCCAATACACACTCTAACACACTTTGATACACTCCAATACACACTCTAACACACTTTGATACACTCCGATACACTCCAAGACACTCTGATACGCTCCAACACACTCTGATACACTCTGATTCACTCTGATACACTCATATAAACACTCCAACACACTCTGATACACTCCTATAAACAATCCTGTAAACATTCCTATAAACACTTCAACACTCTCTGATACACTCCAATAAACACTCCAATAAACTCTGGTACACTCCAATAAACACTCCAACACACTCTGATACACTCCTATAAACACTCCAATCCACTCTGGTACACCCCAATAAACACTCCAACACACTCTGATACACTCCTATAAACACCCCTAAACACTCCAAAACACTCTGATACACTCAAATACACACTCCAACACACTCCGATACACTTCTATAAACACTCCAAAACACTCTGATACACTCCAATACACACTCCAATACACACTCCAACACACTCCGATACACTCTGATACACTCAAATACACACTCCAACACACTCCGATACATTCCTATAAACACTCCAAAACACTCTGATACACTCCTAAAAACACTCCAACACACTCTGATACACTCCTAAAAACACTCCAAAACACTCTGATACACTCCTATAAACACTTCAACACTCTCCGATACACTCCAATAAACACTCCAACACACTCTGGTACACCCCAATAAACACTCCAACACACTCTGGTACACTCCAATACACACTCTAACACACTTTGATACACTCCAATACACACTCTAACACACTTTGATACACTCCGATACACTCCAAGACACTCTGATACGCTCCAACACACTCTGATACACTCTGATTCACTCTGATACACTCATATAAACACTCCAACACACTCTGATACACTCCTATAAACAATCCTGTAAACATTCCTATAAACACTTCAACACTCTCTGATACACTCCAATAAACACTCCAATAAACTCTGGTACACTCCAATAAACACTCCAACACACTCTGATACACTCCTATAAACACTCCAATCCACTCTGGTACACCCCAATAAACACTCCAACACACTCTGATACACTCCTATAAACACTCCAATCCACTCTGGTACACCCCAATAAACACTCCAACACACTTTGGTACACTCCAATAAACACTCCTATAAACACTCCAACACACTCTGACACACTCCTATAAACACTCCCACACTCTGGTACACACCAATAAACACTTCAACACACTCTGAGACACTCCTATAAACACTCCAACACACTCTGACACACTCCTATAAACACTCCCACACTCTGGTACACACCAATAAACACTCCAACACACTCTGACACACTCCAACACACTCTGATACACTCGAATTAACACTGCAACACACTCTCAAGCAACACAACACAAGGACAAACACTCAAAACACACTCTGGTACACCCCAATCAACACTCCAACACACTCTGGTACACTCCAATACACACTCTAACACACTTTGATACACTCCAATACACACTCTAACACACTTTGATACACTCCAATACACACTCTAACACACTTTGATACACTCCAATACACACTCTAACACACTTTGATACACTCCAACACACTCTGATACATCCAGAGTGTGTTGGAGTACTCTGATACACTCCAAGACACTCTGATATGCTCCAACACACTCTGATACACTTGAATTAACACTGCAACACACTCTCAAGCAACACAACACAAGGACAAACACTCAAAACACCTTCTGTTATTCTGTGAATACCATCACACTCTAGCACACTCAGACAGCCTTACAGGCTCTAAACAGACAGGGAGACTGCAGATGTCTCGGGTCCATGTGGTGTAGGGTGCCATGATGATGGTGGTGATGATGATGATGATGAGGAGGAGGAGGATGAGGATGAAGAATTGTCTTGGGGGAAAAATATGATGAAAGAAAACTGTTTGTGATATTTTTTCCAATTTATTTTAAAAATAACATTCATCAGCCACTGAGGCTTTCAGCGCGGTTCTCTCTGGTTTGAGAAATCATAGTCTCTAAAATAAAGAAATTCCTTTTATTATGGAGATTAAAAAATCTTTATGTGCACACACACACACACACACACACACCAGTGATAGCAATTGATGCACAGTGAGATTGTGGGTAACAAACAACCGACTTTGTTCTCTTCTGAAGGGTTGCTCATTTGTTCGGCTCATTATCTGTGTGTCTGAAGCCAAATAAAGCCAAAAGAACTTGGGTGAACTTCAGATGACTTCACACACACACACACACACACACACACACACACACACACACACACACACACACACACACACACAGTACTTGGTCTGTGTTATTATTATTTTTTCACTTTTGAAAGGTAGATCAGTGTGTGTGTGTGTGTGTGTGTGTGTGTGTGTGTGTGTGTGTTGAAGAAAACACATTTGCTTTTGCTCTCCTTACAACAACAATATTATTTTATTATCAGAACATTTCACTTCCTCCATGAGTACAAAGTGTCTTCATCAACAAACTGCTGACCTCATAAATCAATTAGATTATTTAAAGCAAAAGATTTTAAAACAAAAGACTATCTATCTATCTGTCTGCCTGTATGTCTGCCTCTTTTATCTGCAGTACTCTCATGGATGGTAAAGAAATATAAAATATATAATGTAAAGGTTTATATGGAAAAACGATTTCCACTGAGATGATTTGTGTGAATAGACGGTCCTCATAAAGATAGAAGTATCCTGTGTGTGTGTGTGTGTGTGTGTGTGTGTGTGTGTGTGTGTGTGTGCGTGTGCTTGTGTGTGTGAAAGAGAATAAGATCCAGACCCCCCTGTCTCTCTCTCTCTCTCTCTATTGTGGACTGCATTGGACACACGGACACACACACACACACACACACACACACACACACACACTGTGGCCCTGTATCCGGTGTGTTTGATGGGTGCCAGGCCTATAAACTTCACACACACACACACACACACGCACACGCACACACACACACACACACACACACACACAAACATTGCAGGATTTATTTGTGTTTCTGTAGACCTTCGACTGTCTCGATGCAAGAGACAACCAGTTAGAGAGGAAGCCGTCAACTCTCAGTCTGTCTCCCCGTCTCCCTGTCTGTGTGTCTGTCTGTCTGTCTGTATAGAAATGTGCTGAGACTCCCTTGGTCACTCCTTTGGCACAATAAAGGGAAACTGGGCAAAGGTCCAGAGCACAACACACACACACACACACACACACACACACACACTAAGCCAAAACATGGTATTGGTGCTAAAAAAGTGTCTCATCTAGGTGAGAAAGTGAATTTTTAGACAGGATCATATAAACACCATTTTTTCATAATACTTAACGCTTCTTATCTCCTGATTCATGCTTCATTGTTTGTAAATACAGTGGAACCTCGGATTGCGAGTAACGTGTTTTACGAGTGTTCCGCAAACCGAGCAAGGATTTTTAATATATTTTTATTCGGAAACCGAGCAAGTATTAGTTTACGAGCGCCGAGTATCATGTATCACACATGCGACTTTATTTTGACACCGAGCGTCACTCCCCCCCCCCCCCCCCCGCCCCTCCCCCAAACACACAGAAACTCTGCTCGTCTCTGAGTGTGTGCGCGCAATTTGACACCGACACACACACACACACACGCACAGACGCTCTCTCGCCTTTTCACCCCCTTCCCGGCTTCACAAACACACAGATACTCTGCTCTGTCGCGATTCTTTTCAAAGGTAAGGTGCTGGATCATTTTTTTTTTTTTTTTACTTTACAGCAGTGATTCCCTTAGTATGCGCTAACGCCAGGTCAGAGAGATTTTTTTTCCCCTGTTAAAACTGTGTTTCCGTGTTTGTGTGTGTCCGTTTGTTGTGAAACTTAAGTGATTCTGTTAGTATGCGCTCATGCCAGTCTCGCTTTTTTTTTTACTGTTAAAACGGTGTTTCCGCTGTGTTTATGCGTTTGTTGTGAAAATTAAAAAGTGAGTCCGTTAATATACGCTCATGTCAGTCTCAGAGAGATTTCTTTTTTTCCTGTTAAAATGGTGTTTCCGTTGTGTGTGTGTGTGTGTGTGTGTGTGTGTGTGTGTGTGTGTGTGTGTGTGTGTGTGTGTGAGTGTTTGTTGTGAATCTTAAAAAGCGAAGTGGGGAGAGGGAGGAGGAGTATTACTGTGTAAAACGAGGCGAGGGAAGGGGCTAATTCCACACACACACACACACACTGCGCAACGGAAACACTTATCTGTCAGGATTTATTTGTACGTTTTTAAAGGTAAAGTGCACATTAATTTGTTTTATTTTCATTTTATAGATTGTATTAATTATTTTTATGTATTTATTTTTGGGGGCTGTGGAACGAATAATTTGAGTTTTCATTATTTCTTATGAGAAATGATGATTTGGATTACGAGTGTTTTGGAATACGAGCCCACTTTCGGAACAAATTATGTTCGTAATCCAAGGTTCCACTGTATGCTAAACGTTTATATTTTATCAGATAGACTTTGATTCACTCATTCGACTCACTGTGATGTTCAGGTCAGATATTTGATTCTCCCGTTCAATACTTGATTCACATTGGTGTTCAATTCTGCATGCTATAAAAGAAAAAAAAAAACGGAATACACAGTGTCTGAACAGCTTATGTATTCCTGGTCCTTCCTCTCCATCACTATAGCTGCTTATGTACTGTGATATTATAACATGCGTGTGTACACGAGTGGAACAGCGATGCTCCTCGTCCATGGGGTTCTTCAGAGAGGAGAAGATCCACGGGTCCCAACTTGTAGCATCAAATAAACAGACAGTCTCTAATCACGTCCTCATCACTTTAGCATGCTTTCCTGTCATTCTCTCATTACTGTATACGTTGCAGGCATGAGAATCACCAGGGACGTCCCGATACGATATTATCACGATACACAGATTCTGTTCTGATTTTATAAATATCTGGCATTCAATATAAATGTTTTTTTTTTTTTTTTTAAAGATTTGGTTACATTTCTAAACAACCTTTGCTTCTAAAAATAATTGGGTCCTACCACACGGGATGCTGCACTGTGTGCTCTATAACACCTGCAGGATTATAGAGGAACTGCAACATTTTACCACCTCATATACAAACTTTTTATTCATTTTATATTTTAAATAGATTTTGGAGCCTTGAGTTTTAACCTGCAATAAACAAAGGTTAAGGCGTGTGTGAGTAAGAAGAGAGAGAGAGAGAGAGGGGGGGGGGGGGAGGTGTAAAGCTGGAGGTGTTGGTGTCTTAGACAAGCTGAGACAAACACACTGAAACTCTGACGCATCACACCTTTCCACACTTCCCACTCCGCTCTTTTTCTGATAGTGGCACATGATTGCCCACACACACACACACACACACACACACACACACACACACACACACACACACACACACACACACACACACACACGGCATAGGTAAAAAATAAAAGCTAAAAATAAATGAGATGATGGACAGGTAGGTTCTGTGATGAGACCTGCAAGCCAGGTGTGCACGCACACACACACACACACACGCACACACATTATATGTTGTATTATCTTCAATATCTGCCAATATATGTACAATGTTGTTTCTGTAGAGACCGGGTGATCATGAGGACATTGGACCAGTTTCGGTCCTCATGTAGGCCAAAAGCATGCACACTTGGGTTGGAGGACTTGGGGAGCAGGATGCGCCGGTGATGGGGGGGCGGGGTTATAGGCAGTGTGAACTCCTTTATAATAATTACAATCCATTAAAACCTGCCTCGACACCTCGAGTCACAGATTTCGGCGTTTCAGGAGAAGCTCAGGAATGAGGTCAAAGGCAGAGTGTGAGCGAGTAACAACAGGCTTGCTTTTACAAAACCCAAAAACGCATCGTGCCATCAGGGGGAAGGTTCGAGCTCTGGAAGGGTTACTCGTGCTATAAGATCAGGTAAGGTGCTAGCTACAGTTTAACGCTAGCTAAAGGTAATGTGATCATGTTCTAGGCTGTTGGCCATGTTTTACAATATTGTATCTGTTCTGTCTTTGCGTTCACACTCAGTCTCAGCCCTGCGCTCTCAGAACACTGACACACGGTGGTGGTAGCATCGTGCTGAACGTCTCCTCTGGCCTCTCAGCAGCTTCTGACTGATCCCGTCTTTCAGATGTCACTGGATTTTGGTGAACGTCTTGCAGACAGGTTTTATTTTTTGGGTTTACCACCTCAATTGCAAAAATATACAGATGTGATGACATTAATTGACACAAAAAAAAAAACAAAAAAAAAAACGTCTCTAATAGTTGTGTTTTTGGAACTTATTCTGCAAACTGTATTGATTTTCCCTCCATTCAAGTAACTCATGTAGTTTTACTATTCTCAGTGAAGTTTGTTTCGGTTGCAAAATGTGAAAAATCTCCAGGGGGTGAATACTTATGCACAGTAGGTTCTTTAATTAGGCAGTTATTTGCAATATTGTAAATTCCACGTGGATCACAAAAAACATCAGTAATGGCTCATGTTTCTTTACGCCCATATACAGTGCTGTGAAAAAATATTTACCCTCTTCCTGATTTTATTTTTTTATTTATTTATTTATTATTTAAAAAAAAATATTTGTCACACTTTAATCATCAATTAAATTTTAATATTACACAAATAAAGCCCAAGTGAATACAAAATGCAGTTTTTAAAATGATGGTTTCATTTATTAACGGAAAAAAAGCTGTCCAAACCTGCCTGACCCTGTGTGAAAAAGTAATTACCCCCTAAAAGTATTAACCAGTTGTTCCACACTTGGCGAAGACAAACACAATCAGGCGTTTGCGATAACTGGCATTGAGTCTTTTACATCACTATGGATCAATTTTGGCTCGTTCTTCTTTGCAGAATCGTTTTCACTCAGCCACATTGGAGGGTTTCACCTGTTTAAGGTCACGTCTCAGCATCTCAATCGGGTTTAAGTCAAACATGCGAAAACTAGAAAAAATATTAGGAACAGGAAGGAGCATATCCTTTTTTACAGCACTGTATGGACGTTCTGCTAAACACGAGCCACTCCAGCTAGAGTATGCAGCACCTTTAGCGTTCCTTGCAAAAGTATTCACCCCCTTGACATTTTCCATATTGCAGGTGATCGACAAAACTACAGTACAGTGTGTGTTTCTGTGTGTGTGTGTGTGTGTGTGAAGTCACAGCTTGTTTTTTTTTTCCATCTCTAAAGAAACTTGACTCCTCCGTCAGTCCTCCATATTATTTACTTTTCCAGGTATAAGAAGCTCCGCCCACTCTGCAGACCACTTTTTCCTCCTCACTAGTCACTCGTTCCTCTCTCTCTCTCTCTCCTATCAAGATTCAAAGGAGATACAAACATTTAATATATATATATATATACTGTATATAATAATCTCTCGGTCATAGTGAGTGTGACAGAAAGCAACAGGGGGACAATAGAGCTGTCAATCAAGGTTAGAGTCTGTACATCAGTCAGAACTCTTTAAATGAATCTGTCTGTCTGTATGTCTGTCCAGATAGATTTTGCCGCATCACACAAAACTGTCTGTACAGAATTTACTGAATCTTCTGCAGTCCTCAGATCTCAGTCTGAAGTTTAATCTGCACCATCAGTGAATCTAAATGTGAACAAGTGATGTTATGAACAGTTATGTGTGGGATTTAATAATCTACTTTAAGATAATCTACTAATGCGCTACTGTCTCAATGTAAACAAACACCTGCACCGATAGATATTAATTAGAAAAGATAAAGTGAATATGTTTACTGGGATTAGTTCATATTCTCACTTTGGCTGAACTTGCTGTGAACTCGGTACATTTTGTCCCTTTTCCTAATATTTAGCCACCGGTCCAGTGGAAACCAATGATCTATAAGTTTATGAAATTTCAGTTTTAAAAAATTAAGGGTTTCATCTTTCATGCAGACAGACAGTCATGTACGTGGGCTTCAAGCCGAAAGTGAAATAATAATAATAATAATAATAATAATAATAATAATAATATCACTGATTACATTAAAGATCATCAGATTATTTTTAGCTTTAACCTTTTAACACCCTACAAAACTCTTTAACCGAGGATCTGTTGTTATTAGGAGTTTGTGCATGTGTGTGTGTGTGTGTATATATGTGTGTCTGTGTGTAGAATACACCAGCTTCAAGTTTGCAAGATTGAGTGAACATATTGAGGAATAAATATCCCTTAATACGCGTATAATATTTTTCACAATCTCACAACGAGAAATAATTCTGAGACGGATGAGCCACATGAACTTTGTCCTTTTCCCTCAGCACTGATCCCAGTTATCCATGTAAATACTGCACAGAGAGAGAGAGAGAGAGAGATCCGGACCGTGTGCTTTACACACACACTGGGCTTAACGCTGACCTTTACTTTAATCCAGAGCTGAGTGGAATAAACAGAGCTGATGTTTGTCTCATGAAGCTCGACGCTTTTGCTGGACCTGATGCCCGGAGAACATCGGCGATGAGTCAGTGAGTCACGGAGCCTCGGGCTGAAGTTCAGGCTTCACCGAGCTGATCTCAGATCAGATTAGTCAGGGTTGTTTTTGTTAGATTTTTCTTTGCTAAACCTGGATTTTATCTGTTTCAGTGCTTTGTGTGTGTGTGTGTGTGTGTGTGTGTGTGTGTGTGTGTGTGTGTGTGTGTGTGTGTGTGTGTTTGAGTGACTGCGACCTTTCCGAACACGTACAACACGCACACTTCCTGGCTGTCAGTCCTGAGCAGAAACGTGTAAAGGTGAGACGTGACGGGGGTCAAAAATCACCATCAAACATCAAACATCAAACACATGAGTGTGTTTTACCATCCAGTGGCCCGGCGCGCCGAAGGGGTTCAACCTCGGAGCAGAGGAACAGAACGATGTGCTGCGCTCAGCTGCAGGTTCAGGAACAGAGAGGTTACATGTGGGTTATAAACAATTACAATATACAATACAGTATATACAGTTACTAGGCAAAAGTATTCACACCTCTAGAACGTTTCTAAATCGCGTTACAACCACAAACGTAAGTGCGTTTTATTGGGATTTTATATGACAGACCGACACAAAGTGGCACAGAATGGTGCAGTGGAAGGACAATGAGAAATGGTTGTCAAAATTTTGTTTTCACAAATAAAAATCGGAATAGCGTGCCGTGCGTTTGTCTTCACTCTGATGCCCCTAAAACTAACATCCAGTGGAACCAACTGCCTTCAGCTGTCACCTGATTAGGAAATGGTTTCCAGCTGTGTGATTTAATCTCAGTATAAATACAGATGTTCTGTGAAGGCCTCAGAGGTTTGTTGGAGAACATTAGTAAACAAACAGCATCATTAAGGAACCCCTGAGGAACACATCAACCAGACAGGTCAGGGATAAAGTTTAAAGCAGGATAAGGTGATAAAATATAAGCTTGTAAAAAATATCCCAAGCTTTGAAGATCTCACAGAGTTCTGTTCAATCCAAATGGAAAGCGTACGGCACAACTGCAAACGTACCAAGAAATGGACGTCCACCTAAACTGAGTGAGGAGAGCATTAATTAGAGAAGCAGCCACGAGGCCCATGGTACTGTACAGTAACTCTGGAGGAGCTGCAGAGATCCACAGCTCAGGTGAGACAATCTGTACACAGGACGACTATTAATCGTGACCTCCACAAATCTGGCCTTCAAGGAAGAGAGGACATTGTTGAAAGAAAGCCAGAAGAAGTTCTGAAAAACCCTGAAAACAACCTCGTGCTCCAAATTCTTAAAGTTTCCTTCTATAAGGGATTTTTTTTTTTTTTTCATATTAATGGGATAAAACAAGAGTCCAGGTTCAAAAGCCACATTTTGGGCTGAAATCGATGTTATTGATGCGTGTCTATAAACTCCTCACCGCTACTGTACGTTCCTGGTTCTCTTGGTTTTCCCCTTTTCAATGGAGAAACACTTTCTGAAACTGTATAAACAAGGAAATGTCTTGGAGATTAAGAGAGCGTTTCTTTTTTTTCCCTTCTCCTTCTTCTTCTCACTAAGACTCGGAGTAAACCCTGAAACTGGCTGCGCTCCCGGTTAACCGAGTGCAAAGAGCAGAACCAGGGCCAGCAAGACTCGCACACACAAGTCTAACGCGAGCAGCTGCTCTGCAGAAATGCACTGCATGTAGGCCAAACCACACACACACACACACACACACACACTGAATCCTTACAAAGTGTTTTGGCGTGTTGGGTGCAGATTTCAAAGGCAGATTATTATTCAGCGCGCGCTCCTTCCTGCCCGAGCACAACACATTTCACTCTCCTCTCTTGTTAAAAATAAATCTGGAGGCAGGAAGTGAGCATCGGAGCGGCCTGGAAACGACCTTGAGGGGATGGAGATAAATCAGGAGACGGGGAGGCCGCTCGCTCGGAGAAGTGAAGCTCGGGGGGGGTTTGCTGATCGAGCGAAAGTTTTGTTGTTGTCAAAACGCAGAGCCTTTAATCATTTGACTCACTGTGTGTGTGTGTGTGTGTGTGTGTGTGTGTGTGTGCTGTGCTTTCTGTCTTTCTGGATTTTTTTTTTCCCTCCGTCATTAATTTCTTAGTTTTTGGATGCGAGTCTTATCCATGAGTTTCTGCTGCTCCTTTGTTTGTAGGAAAAAACAATCCATTTAAAATGTGATTTAAAGTAATAAAAGTGACTATTAAAGACTGATCCCGACTGTACAAGTCCACAACAAATGAGAAGAACATTCATAAAACTGAAGAGTGATACCGTTATCGTCTTGGTCTTGCTCATCCATCTGCAAAAAATTCATTTAGAATTTTTTTTTTTTCCTGTAACCTGTAAGTTTAGTATGCTAATTAGGCATTTCCATGGCACTGAGATCACATGACCTGAGACCTCATTATAATTTTCTTCAAAACAACCACCATGGCGGAGACACAGAGCCGACTTGCAAAATAATTTTCAAAAATGATAATAAGACACAAGCTTTTTATGGAAGTTGCCAAGAAAAATCTTCACTTGTTTGGGTTTCAGACATCTTGTACACAGGTTTTGACGCCTTGTCACATGACTACAGCATTTGCATACTCATTAATATTCATGTCTGTGTTCAGTTATTTCAATGTTTACTGTATGTACAACACATTGGATTCGCTCTAGTGACTTTATTTCATTTAATTCAGTTCAATTCCATTTTATTTGTATAGCGCTTTAAGAACTGTCATTGTCGCAAAGCAGCTTTACATTATAAAAATTATTATTTAAGTTTGTATGAAATGTGAATGTGTACGAAGCAAAATTCTAAGATATTTTAATATACACACGTGGACAAAATTGTTGGTACCCTTCGGTGAATGAAAGAAAAACTCACAATGGTCACAGAAATAACTTTAATCTGACAAAAGTAATAATAAATAAAAATTCTATGAATGTTAACCAATGAAAGTCAGACATTGCTTTTCAACCATGCTTCAACGGAATTATTTAAAAAAATGAACTCATGGAACAGGCCTGGACAAAAATGATGGTACCCCTAACTTAATAGTTTGTTGCACAACCTTTTGAGGCAATCACTGCAATCAAACGATTCCTGTAACTGTCAATGAGACTTCTGCACCTCTCTGCAGGTATTTTGGCCCACTCCTCATGAGCAAGCTGCTCCAGTTGTTTCCGGTTTGAAGGGCGCCTTTTCCAGACAGCATGTTTCAGCTCCTTCCAAAGATGCTCAATAGGACTGAGGTCAGGGCTCATAGAAGGCCACTTTAGAATAGTCCAATGTTTTCCTCTTAGCCATTCTTGGGTGTTTTTAGCTGTGTGTTTTGGGTCATTGTCCTGTTGCAAGACCCATGACCTGCGACTGAGACCCAGCTTTCTGACACTGGCCAGCACATTTCTCTCTAGAATCCCTTGATAGTCTTGAGATTTCATTGTACCCTGCACAGATTCAAGACACCCTGTGCCAGATGCAGCAAAGCAGCCCCAGAACATAACAGAGCCTCCTCCATGTTTCACAGTAGGGACAGTGTTCTTTTCTTGATATGCTTCAAGTATAATTAGCAAAATTTGCCTTGGCAAAATGTTCCATTTTTGTCTCATCTGTCCATAGGACATCCTCCCAGAAGCTTTGTGGCTTGTCAACATGTAGTTTGGCATATTCCAGTCTGGCTTTTTTATGATTTGTTTTCAACAGTGGTGTCCTCCTTGGTCGTCTCCCATGTAGTCCACTTTGGCTCAAACAACGACGGATGGTGCGATCTGACACTGATGTTCCTTGAGCATGAAGTTCACCTTGGATCTCTTTAGAAGTCTTTCTGGGCTCTTTTGTTACCATTCGGATTATCCGTCTCTTCCTACCATGGTCGTAAAAATGGGATTAAATACGATAATAATCACCACTGGCCATCACGGCCCCTAGTCGGACGACACGGCTGTCAGGGTTTGTTTTGATCCAACCACGTGTGTGATATCCCGAGCCGTAAACTCTCCACGCTGCCCTCTGGAGGCATCCTCAGGCATCGCACTCATGATGCTGATCCATTGCACGACGATGACAGCATCAGCATCCACTGCCACCGGCACTGAAAAACCAGGAAGTCAGACCCCATTGTTCCCACTGACATGATTTTTCCGGCGGCCACTCGCACCCCCACTCCACCCCCAGCCACCCCCGCCTGAGGTCTAATGAAAGCCCCTCATCCTCCTCCTCCTCCTCCTCCTCCTCTTCTGCATGCTCTCCTGGCTCCGTCCCAGCGCGCTGCCATTTCCCCACGGCCTGAGAGTAAACACTCGCCCATCTGCTTTTTACACAGACCAGAGCCACGGACCAGCAACCAGAGCCAGATGTGAGAGCAGGAAGTGGCATTAGCTCCGGCTCCCGGCATGTTCGACTCCCGTGATCCTTTCTGTTCAATCTTACAGTTATCTCTCTGTGCAACAAGTTCCCACTTAGTCCTCTCTCTCACAACAATAATTATAATTAAATGTCATTAAATAAAGCTCGGACAATTATCCACCTCTCCTGACCAATCAGAATGGAGAAGCCAACAGCTCTCTTCTATAAAGCCAGAAGTGTTTCTGCAATTTAACGATTCTTCTCTTTTTTTACCTTTTAATGTTTCTGAGGGGAAAAAAAAGAAGCACTCTGTCTCTCTCTTTTCTCTCTAAGAGCTTCCTGAATGAGATGGACACGCCGAACATAATTAATGATGTGTGTGTAAGTGTGTGTGTGTGTGAATGTGAGAGTGGAGGACAGCTGTGAATACAGCCATTACAGAACCTCATTACTGGTTAGAAATGTGTGTGTCTGACTTTTTTTAGATGATGACACGAGCTTAGAAAGTGTATTAAGGAGAACGGGGGATTGGGAACAATACTGAACAGAGACGCAGCTTAATGAGTGAGAATAATGCAACGTGAAACACATTAATACATTCATCGAGGCTAAGGCGTGTGTGCTTAAGTTCATCCATGTACTAAAAAAAAAGGTTTTATTTTGATCTACACTCCTCGACCGAAGTAAAAGGCGCACTCGCTCCGATTACGACCGTGGCATCGTTTCGATAAGGTTATGCAACATCAGAAGATTTATTTCCATCAAGAGGCTCATTAATTGTCAATGGGTTACGGTCTGGGGACTTCGTGGTGTCTAATCCATGTGTGGCGATGACGTCTCATCCTCTTTCACAAGTTCAGCCTGATGAATCCTGGCATCGTCATCTTGGAATATGTGCCGTGCCATCAGGGAAGAAAAAAATCCATTCATGGAAAAACCTGCTGATTCAGTACATTCAGGTGGTCATGTGACTTCATGTTATCGCCACATGACGTTGCTGGGTCTCGACCTGATCACCTGAAGCGACCCCAGATCATAACACTGTCTCCAGAGGCTTGTACAGTGGACACTATGCATGATGGGAGCATCGCTACATGCGCTTCCCTTCTCACCCTGACACGCCCATCGCTCTGGAATAGGCTCAGTCTGGACTCATCAGGTCACATGACCTTTTTCTATCGCTCCAAAGTCCAGCCTTTATGATCCCTAACAAACTGACATGTATTTTAGTTTCAGCAATCTTCTTAGTTGCTTTCTTTGCTTGTTCCTGGACAATAAGTTGAACCTTCTGAAACAGAATAAAATCTTTGCCACCCACAGGTTACAGGGATCAAGGGGTTGCTGGAATCCTTCCTAGGGGGGGGGGGGGGGGGGGGGTACACGCTGGATGTGGTCCCAAATGTTTTTCTAAAAAAGTGACCGTTCAGCAACGGGAAATCCCCCCTCTGTTATAAACAGTGACGAGGAAGACTACACTTGATTATTTAGTTCACACTAGAAAGAACTGATAGTATTTTCACATTGTCACTTCTGATCTGCTGCTAGCTAGCGGCACTGACGTAGCATCTCCAGGTTGTCTGTCCTGGATCGTTCGCTTACTCGTCCCTGTTAAACTGACTCTTTAAATATTCCATGAGGGGCCATATTTTGATGTGAGTCAAAACGATGGCAAAGGATATTTTCCCAGTTTTCCAAAGGCCCATCTCTGCCTCTGATTGGCTTAATGTTCTCAGCCTAACCAATCATCATCACTCCTTCTGAAATGTAACCAAACCAAAAAAAGAAAATGAAAAAAAAGGAAATCGGTGTGTGTGCAGGACATGACATGTGTACAGTATTGTGTGACTTCACAGTCTTGAATTCATTCCGGAAAAGCTTTTTTTTTTTTTTTTTTTTTTTTTTAAAGAAAGAAAAAAAAAAGGATGCGGGTGGAAGCAGCCTGGTGTACAGCGTACCCCAGTGTTTTACATCACCTGAGAGGTCTGATTCACACGTGATTCACCCTCATCTCTGTCTGGTTTGACTAAAGATATTTGGTAACTTATTTTTTCAGCTCACAGAACATTATGAGACATCCCACCCTGGAAAACCCATCAGTACCGGTACCACACCCCCCCCATACTGAATGGTTGTTGAGAGATTTAAACACCTGGGAGACCAAGTTGTGCTGGAGTAAAAGAAGTAAAGTACCTCAGATCTTTGAGGCTTTTTTTTTCTTTTCATAAAAGGAAGCATGAAGAAATACCTGAGCAGCTTCCCTCTGACTGACCAAAGTGTAACATAACATAAAAATTTTTAAACAAAAAAAAAAAACAGATGCTACTAAAACCAAGAGCCAACCTCCAATTCTGAAAAATGAAGCCAACCCAGAGGGGTCAAATTCTGCAGTTCTGCGAATGTCCACTGGGGGCTGCCTCCAAAAGTGAGTCAATCCCCATAGACCAGCATGTTAAAATGTTCAACTTTACCACAGAAATAATCATGTTTACAGCCTGGTTAAACAAACATACAAACAAACAAACAGTTTTGGTCTCCATAGTTAAATTTCCCATTCATGACAGCTGTACGGGGGGTGAATATTTATGTAACTCATCAGTTAAAAATATATTACACACGTGGACAAAATTGTTGGTACCCTTCGGTCAATGAAAGAAAAACTCACAATGGTCACAGAAATAACTTTAATCTGACAAAAGTAATAATGAAAAAAAATTCTATGAATGTTAACCAATGAAAGTCAGACATTGCTTTTCAACCATGCTTCAACAGAATTATTAAAAAAAAAATAAACTCATGGAACAGGCCTGGACAAAAATGATGGTACCCCTAGAAAATACTGAAAATAATGTGACCAAAGTGACATGTTAATTCAAGGTGTGTCCACTAATTAGCATCACAGGTGTCTACAATCTTGTAATCAGTCAGTGGGCCTATATATAGGGCTCCAGGTAGTCACTGTGTTGTTTGGTGACATGGTGTGTACCACACTCAACATGGACCAGAGGAAGCGAAGGAAAGAGTTGTCTCAGGAGATTCGAAAGAAAATAATAGACAAGCATGTTAAAGGTTAAAGGCTATAAGACCATTTCCAAGCAACTAGATGTTCCTGTGACTACAGTTGCACATATTATTCAGAAATTTAAGATCCATGGGACTGTAGCCGACCTCCCTGGACGTGGCCGCAGGAGGAAAATTGATGACAAATCAAAGAGACGGATAATCCGAATGGTAACAAAAGAGCCCAGAAAGACTTCTAAAGAGATCCAAGGTGAACTTCATGCTCAAGGAACATCAGTGTCAGATCGCACCATCCGTCGTTGTTTGAGCCAAAGTGGACTACATGGGAGACGACCAAGGAGGACACCATTGTTGAAAGCAAATCATAAAAAAGCCAGACTGGAATATGCCAAACTACATGTTGACAAGCCACAAAGCTTCTGGGAGAATGTCCTATGGACAGATGAGACAAAAATGGAACTTTTTGATAAGGCACATCAGCTCTATGTTCACAGATGGAAAAATGAAGCATATCAAGAAACGTACACCGTCCCTACTGTGAAACATGGAGGAGGCTCTGTTATGTTCTGGGGCTGCTTTGCTGCTTCTGGCACAGGGTGTCTTGAATCTGTGCAGGGTACAATGAAATCTCAGGACTATCAAGGGATTCTAGAGAGAAATGTGCTGGCCAGTGTCAGAAAGCTGGGTCTCAGTCGCAGGTCATGGGTCTTGCAACAGGACAATGACCCAAAACACACAGCTAAAAACACCCAAGAATGGCTAAGAGGAAAACATTGGACTATTCTAAAGTGGCCTTCTATGAGCCCTGACCTCAATCCTATTGAGCATCTTTGGAAGGAGCTGAAACATGCCGTCTGGAAAAGGCACCCTTCAAACCGGAAACAACTGGAGCAGCTTGCTCATGAGGAGTGGGCCAAAATACCTGCAGAGAGGTGCAGAAGTCTCATTGACAGTTACAGGAATCGTTTGATTGCAGTGATTGCCTCAAAAGGTTGTGCAACAAACTATTAAGTTAGGGGTACCATCATTTTTGTCCAGGCCTGTTCCATGAGTTCATTTTTTAAAATATAATTCTGTTGAAGCATGGTTGAAAAGCAATGTCTGACTTTCATTGGTTAACATTCATAGAATTCTTATTTATTATTACTTTTGTCAGATTAAAGTTATTTCTGTGACCATTGTGAGTTTTTTTCTTTCATTCACCGAAGGGTACCAACAATTTTGTCCACGTGTGCAAGTCTTGACATTATGCATAATTGTTGTGTGGTGGATTTGAGTGACAGCCGCAGTGCTGGTGTCGAAGCGCTAGCTGTCGGCTACGCATCTCTTTAGCTAACACGCTAACTGCACGTAGTTTAACTACAACACGTGGATGACACGATGGTAACGTATGAATTAAATTTCGCCACCTTAGCATTTTTGCTAAGCTTAAGATAAGCTAGCTAGCATGAGGTAGCTTAAAAGGGTAAGTTGGCGTGTTACAATCAACAGCCAGGCGAGATGGACGGTTAGCTCCGCCCATTTATCGATTAACATGGAAGTTGAGGCGGAGTCAGCTCCTGCCAAGATGAACCGACTCTAGGAGTCTAGGAGTCACATGTTCAGGGTTCTTCTGAAACCCACAAATCCGACTCATGATGTGAAACCGGGAAAATCCACTGAGTGAGAGATTTCCAGACAGATTTCCTAAACGGTGATGAGCACGAAACAACCTGGTCATATCTGACCTACAGTAGGTTTCTGAGAATTCATCTCCCGGGACTTTTTTTTCCCCCTTCTTCTGATTCCTCATTGAGTCGAGGAGGAATGTTGGAAAAAAATTCTGGAATGATGAAATAATTGATAAAGTGCTGAATCATCTTAAACGCTCAGTGAAATCAGATTGAATCATCTCCATGCGTGTCTTCTAGCAGGGTCTTTCTCTCTCTCACACACACACACACACAGGAAACAGTGAATCAGTTCTCTGGCATGCCCAAATACCAGTGAGAATACCCAACAGGCTCTCAGCGCCGTCTGCTGGCCAACACTGGGAAGTGCAAGTAAAGAGCTGAAAGTAGAACAGGGTGAAGATGTGTGCGGTGATGGACATTTTGGGGGTCCAACCTTGACAAAGGCACCCCTTTTAAAATGCTCTACCATCAAGTACCTCATGTCCTTATTTACACACCCCTCACACACAGACACACACGTTTGATGGACTAAGAACTCATGAAACTGGTTAAAACAGAGAGTAGAAAACAAGTAAACTATAGTTTTATTAAGTCTCACTCTATGGCTGGAATAACCAAGACTCGGAAATGTACATTCAAGAGAGTAAAGCAAAAAAAAAAAATGCGTAGATAAAAAGATCTGACAGGAAATTACACAGTAATAAAAAAAAAGAAGAAAAAAAATATATATATATATAAATATAACCCGTTTAAAATAAAACTCCAGCTCGCTCTCGTCAGTGTCAGTCTCAGTTCACATGAAATGTCAGACGATGCGTCTCCCTCTCTCTCTCTCTCTCTCTGTGTGGGGTCAGAGGTCACTCCAGGAAGCCGTCCAGCGTGGCGAGGCTGGGGGCGAGTTTGCTCGGCGCAGGCCTCGACACTTTCTTGCGCTTTGCCTTCATGACGAGCGGCCGGATCTCAGCTAGCGGAGACTGACGCGCGCGGGTCAAGGAAGGCATCGCTGATGTCGGTACATACCGTTTTAATTCTTCTTGAACATTTCAGAAATGAAACAGTGATGAGTCGCAGCATGACTGTAGTTTCCTTATTGTATTTATTGTAATTGTGACCTGTTATACTGAACCTGCAGCCTCCTAACACACAGCATGAGTGCAGATCAATCCCTGCTCTCTGTTATCACCCAGATGAGGATGGGTTCCCTGTGGAGTCCGGTTCCTCTCAAGGTTCTTTCCTATCGTCATCTCGGGGAGTTTTTCCCTCGGCACCGTCACCCTCGGCTCATCAGGGACCATCTGATCATTCATGAATGACCATTGTTAAACGTGAATTCAAACTGAACTGTATATTGACTTTTTTTCCTTTACTTTATGGTCACGTGTTATTAATTGTCCTGTCTGTTTTTCCTCTTCCAGGCTTCTTTATTTTTGCTGCTTTCATTGCCGTCTTTTTCCTTTAGATCTTTATTATTAATCCTTTCATTTACTTTTCATTTCATGCCCCTTTAGCTAGCTTGATTTTCAGCTTTCTCCAGTCAATTCTCTCCTTTTCTGGTTGTTTCCTGTTTTTATTTACTTTTTTCTGTTTTTTTTTTTCGTTCTTACCTTTAAAAAATATAAATATACATCTTTCCCATTTCAGTTTTTTGGTTCTCTCCTTCTGTTTAATCACTTCTTTTTTGCGTTTTTTTATCTTCTATTTTTTTTTAATGTAAATTCCTTCTCGTTTTAGTTCATGTGTTTAATTGGTGCTCAACAAGCTTCATAATCTCCATGTGGTGGCGCTGTTCACTCACTCACTTATTGTCTATACCACTTTCTCCTGTAGGGTGTGGGGGGGTCCTGGAGCTTATCCCAGGAGACTTAGGGCACGAGGTGGGGGTACACCCTGGACAGTGTGCCAATCCATCGCACACACACACACACACACACACACACACACACACACACACACACACACACACACACACACACACTAATTCACACACTACGGGCAATTTGGGAACACCAGTTAGCCTAATCAGCATGTCTTTGGATTGTGGGACGAAACCGGAGTACCAGGAGACATGCAAACTCCACGCACAGAGTTGAACTTGGCCGGGAATTGAACCCGGACCCTGGAGGGGCGAGGCGACAGTGCTAACCACTACACCACTAAAGGATACAGGCTGGATGAATTTGGTCCGTCCCCCGAGTCCGTCGTAGCCTGTCCTCACCTAAAACACACACATTACGGTAAAATATTAGTGTACAAACACAAGTAATGAATTGGTGTGCACGTGTGTGTGTGTGTGTGTGTGTGTGTGTGTGTATATACGCAGGTCTTACAGCTCCAGATTTGCTGTGCGGGTCGAGCATGCTGCCGAACATCTTCTTCCTGAACAGCAGTGAGTTCCTGAACACAGGCTCTTCGTCGTCTTTGGGGTGGTGTGAGATCTTACCCCCGAACGTGTTCTCGCAGGCCTTCGACGACGTCCTACAGAGCGACAGGGGAACATCAGCGTTAATCTCAGCGCCACGGTAAAGCAGGAATGACGTTCGGTATAAAGGAGACACGGAGACGAGACGCTCACGTTGCCGGATCGAGGCGCATCTTCTTGGAGGGGACGGCCACGGGCTTCTTCTCCACCTGCTCGGGTGTGGGGATGTCAAAGGTCATGTTGAGGTCGATGTCCTGGCTGTCTGAGGGGCGGTGCAGGCGCGGGCACTTGAGCTCGACGGGGGCGGGGCTGGGACGCGACCACAGACATGGGTGAGACAGACACTCGGGGGGGCTTCATGTAAACAGTATAACAGTGATTGTGTGTGTGCGTGTGTGTGTGTGTGTGTGTGTGTGTGTGTGTGTGAGAAACGTCAGAGCGAACCTCTCGAACACGAGACGGCTGATGGCCTCGTTGGTGCGTGTGGGAGTGCTCAGGGTCTTCTGCAGAATCTCCACTTTCTTCTTCAGACTCTACACACACACACACGTCAGAACAAAATATAACACATAACATTATATAGGACATAATGTGTATGTAGTATGGCCCTGGATTAACTGTGTGTGTGTGTGTGTGTCTCTCACCGTGATCTCTTTATCGGAGTTGCTGAGGTCGTTCTGAAGTGCCTTCATGTCATCCTTCGCTCGGTTCATCTCTAGTGTAGCTTTCTGCAACTACACACACGCACACACGCACACGCGCACACACGCACACACACGCACACACACGCACACAGAACAATCTGCCATTACAGTTTTCCATTCATAACGAGACGTTCTGGAAGAGTCGAGTAGAGAAAAGACGCACCTTGTTATTAGAGGAGAAGAGCTCCCTCTTGAGCTTCTCACACGTCTCGTTGGAGCTCCGCAGGCTCCCTCTCAGACTCTCGTACTCTCTGCAGGAGCGACAGAAAGAGAGACACGTGCAGAGGAAAAGAGACAAAGAGGAAAAATGTCTCTGAATGAATCAGCGGAAAATAAAAACCTCGGTGAAGGTCTGCGTCTGGTTAAAGAGGAAGTGAGAGTGGAGATGTTCCACACACGCCATTATGAATTGGTAATGAATGGCACCTCACACACATTGTGGAATTCTGGGTAAAATTATTACTTTGGCTAAAATATTGTTTGTAGTATACAGGACAGACCATAATAATACCACATTTACTTAATTTAATTATTACTCAGGATCAGCTGTACATCCATCAACAAACTTACTCATCCATCCATCCTGTTTATGCATCAAACAGTTAGTTCATTAAAAGAAAAAAAAACTTATTCATCCAATCCTCATCCAGCGTCGAACCAGTTTATTCATCAATCAATTTATTAATCCATCTGGTCCATCCATCCAACATATTCATTCATTCATCCATCCAACATATTCATTCATCCATCCAACATTTCATCCATCCATCCAATTTATTAATTCATCCATCCAACATATTCATTCATCCATCCATCCAACATATTCATTCATCCATCCAACATTTCATCCATCCATCCAATTTATTAATCCATCCATCCAACATATCCATCCATCCATCCAACATATTCATCCATCCATCCAATTTATTAATCCATCCATCCAACATATTCATCCATCCAACATATTCATCCATCCATCCAACATATTCATCCATCCATCCATCCATCCATCCAATTTATTAATCCATCCATCCAACATTTCATCCATCCATCCAATTTATTAATCCATCCATCCATCCAATTTATTAATTCATCCATCCAACATTTTCATTCATCCATCTATCCAACATATTCATCCATCCATCCATCCATCCATCCAACATTTCATCCATCCATCCAATTTATTAATCCATCCATCCAACGTATCCATCCATCCATCCAATTTATTAATCCATCCATCCATCCAATTTATTAATTCATCCATCCAACATATTCATTCATCCATCCATCCAATTTCTTAATGCATCCATCCAACATTTCATCCACCCATCCAATGTATTAATCCATCCATCCAACATTTCATCCACCCATCCAATTTATTAATTCATCCATCCAACATATTCATCCATCCATCCAATTTATTAATCCATCCATCCAACATTTCATCCATCCATCCAATTTATTAATCCATCCATCCATCCAATTTATTAATTCATCCATCCAACATATCCATCCATCCATCCATCCAATTTATTAATCCATCCATCCAACATTTCATCCACCCATCCAATTTATTAATTCATCCATCCAACATATTCATCCATCCATCCAATTTATTAATCCATCCATCCAACATTTCATCCATCCATCCAATTTATTAATCCATCCATCCATCCAATTTATTAATTCATCCATCCAACATATCCATCCATCCATCCATCCAATTTCTTAATGCATCCATCCAACATTTCATCCACCCATCCAATGTATTAATCCATCCATCCAACATTTCATCCACCCATCCAATTTATTAATTCATCCATCCAACATATTCATCCATCCATCCAATTTATTAATCCATCCATCCAACATTTCATCCATCCATCCAATTTATTAATCCATCCATCCATCCAATTTATTAATTCATCCATCCAACATATCCATCCATCCATCCATCCAATTTATTAATCCATCCATCCAACATTTCATCCACCCATCCAATTTATTAATTCATCCATCCAACATATTCATCCATCCATCCATCCAATTTATTAATCCATCCATCCAACATTTCATCCATCCATCCAATTTATTAATCCATCCATCCAACATTTCATCCACCCATCCAATGTATTAA